>AYEL01056733.1:0-35465 GCA_000484575.1 Olivierus martensii | reverse complement strand
GCTCCAAGATTTCTCATTATATTTAATTTGTCCTCATCCCAAAGACTATTAAACTAGTTGAATGTGCTCATTAAATGACTATCAGCATCATCAATCATATAAAGATATAAATAGAGAATATATAAGATAGCTATGAAGATCCTACATAAAATAAAATTCTAAATTACTGTAATGCAAAAGTAGAAAGCTACTTAGAGCAGGGATCTCAAACTCACAGTCCATTATGTTAACTAAAACTTTCTAAAACTGCTACTCAATAAATAACAACCTTGAAAACAAGCACTTCAGCAGTTAATTGCAGCAGTTAAAATATTTTGAATTTGTTCCATTGGTCCATCGAATTTTGTAAACTGAAGATGGTATTCAAAGATACCGAAAGCGTTTTTTGAGTTTGAATAAAGTAGTAAAGTGACATTAACTGCTGAAGTGCTTGTTTTCAAGGTTGTTATTTTATTGAGTAGCAGTTTTAGAAAGTTTTAGTTAACGTATTGGAATTTTGACTGCAGAGCCAGCAGTAAAAGAATGGAACAGTTTAAACGATACATGAAATTTAAAAAGAAGCAAGTTAGAACGGAACAAACATGGCTCTTCCTAAAAGAATGTTGTACCAACAGTGTACGTAAATTGAATTCTATGAGACGGAATTTAAAAATGTAAAGTTAGAATTATGTTATATTTTGAATTTGTTCCATTGGTCCATTGAATTTTGTAAACTGAAGATGGTATCAAAGATACCGAAAGCGTTTTTTGAGTTTGAATAAAGTAGTAAAGTGACATTAACTGCTGAAGTGCTTGTTTTCAAGGTTCTCACAGTCCATGATACCTTTTTTTTGTAACCCATATCACATTTATAAATATTATTACTCCAAAAGCATATAAATCAGGGGTGGGCAAACCGCGGCCCGCGGGTCGCATGCGCCCTCGGAACTACTTAATGCAGCTTTGAATTTAATCATTGTATAGATCAGGGATATGCAAACTGCGGACCTTTAACTATAGCATAAATGCCAAAAATTTTATCGATAAATAAAATGAATACAAAAAAATATCAGATCTGTTCCATATCGCAGCAATATTGTTATGTAATTTCTAGAAAAGTAATAAATAATAAATCATATGGTAGACTGTAGACGTCATTACTGTATCCCATTTCTTACAAAAATGCATTTTATTAATCGTTAACCAGAATAAACGTCATTGCATAAGAAATCGGTTACAAAATACATTCAAAATCAAATAAAATCATTTTGTCAGTCAATCAACTCAATACCTTTTGTAATTTCACAGTATTTGTATTTAATATTTGTGCAATTTACTAAAAGGAATGTTTTATTTATTTTTTCAAATTTAAAATGATTAAATTATAATTTTAATATATAATTTGAAAGAATTTCGACCCTGCTGAGCTTCTCTGAAAAAGGCGTTTCACTTTTTTCAGCCTGCTGACATTATTCAAACCCATGATTCATATAACGGCCAATGAAAGCTGATCTACTAAGAAAATTGGCTTAATTTTAACATGTCACCCTTTTATAATATCTTGGTCAATAAATATACCCCTTAAGATCTTTCTATTTTGGTTACATAATTTTCTAAGAGAATTTTTTCATCTCAGACAGTTATTAGGTGAAGGCGGGATTTTGGGAGGTTTTTTTTGCTATTTTGTTTTACATCCCTTTCCAATGAGATAGATTACTAAAGGGCAGGATCACTTCCAACCACAGGCTATACCCACACCCATGGAGGGGGTCTTCTTTTTTGGTCAACACATGACGCCACACTCCATTCTTGTAGAATACTATGTGGCGGGGCGAAACAAGTCCTTCCACAGACTGCCCACACCTGCGGAGGGGTCAGGTGGATTGTGGAGGACAGGGATTGATGGGCCGGGCCCGGACCCTATGATAAAATTTTCAAGGGGTAGGACCCGAGATGCGAACCCTGATCCTCCAGACTGGAAAGCCGAAGCGTTTACACGCGGTCAATCTGGCCAACCCCATGGAGGAGGTCAGATGGTGAAGAATAGGGATCGCTGGGAAAGTGCGGCCGTAGGCTATATTTTATTGATGTTATATGGCCCTTTCTCCCAAAAGTTTGCCCATCCCTGATATAGATGATATTCAGAAAAATCAAAATCATTTTTCATAAAATCTTTGAAAATTATTAAACTTCAGTGTTTTTAATACATTGTATTGAAATTCAGTAAAGCATAATAAATTTGTAAATCAGAAGTGAAAGTTTTATATTGGAAAAATTCTATCATTTTCAACACAACTCTTACTACGCTGCTATAATTTCGACACACTAGTATAATAGTAAAATTTCAGCTCACTTTGGCAGGATGTAAATCAAATTGCTTTACAATTTTTGTGGTCCTCCAACCAATCAAAAATGCCTAATGCCTTTGAAGAGAATAAGTCTGAGACTGCTGACCCGAGGATAACTTGGCTTCTACAAAGGCCTTGAAATCTGAAATATCATTTTAGCACTAACAAGGAGACTCCACAGGTCGTGACTCATTGATTTTGACGAAATTATTATAATATATTATAATAATTTATTTTATATGAATATATCAATTTAAAAGATAAAATTTTACTTTACCCAAAGCGATTGACTCCAATCTGTGTTTGTATAGTGCATCAAATAGGCAACGCTATGCTGCCTGATCTGCCGCGACAGAGAAATTCTTGACAATAATCCAGCTAAAGTGATCCAATGCAGTACATCTACATAAGATTTTTGGATTATTGTCAAGAATTTCTGCGTCACGGCGCATCAGGCAGCATGGCGTCACCTATCTGATGCACTTATATAAATGCAGGTTGGATTCGGCAGTGCGATGCATTTGATTGCAACAGGTAAAGTAAAATTTTACTCGGAAGCGAGATTGATGTCAGAGAATAGGATTACGTAGCTTCAGAAAATATCAAGTTAAGGAAATAGTAATAAATTTTTATAATTTACATAAAAATATTTTCTTTTTATTGCTGTTATTGAATAACTTTTCTAAAAAAAGTTCATATTATCACAGTAAAAATTCCATTAGAAAACGTCTGCATCACATGGCTCCCAAGAGATTGTTCATAGTTTCGTTTTCCATATAGTTGAATTGACTCTATATTTTAGAGTGAGTGGATCAATCACCCTAATGATGATGTCATATACCATTAGGATGATGTGTGCAACAAGATTTCTAGACATTAAGTGTGCGATTTCAAAGTTTTGATTTTGCTTATGATGAACTTTTTTGATAGACTAAAGTTATTTTCAGTACAGATTTTAAATATTATTTTTTCGTTATTTTAAACATTATTTTAGTTACATTTTAATTTACTTTAATTAAATCATTGATGAGTTAAATATAATAAATATTTATCGATTACTAGCGAATGAATTAAAGCATTCTTAATTAATAATAATGAAAAATAAATATATAAATATATTTCACTTTAATATGAATTCTAGGTAATATTCTTGATTAATTGTCAAGTTTTCGCATCACGTCATATTGGGCCTCGCGGTGTTGTCTATCTGATTATGATATATAGACGCAGGTTGGAATCGACTGCATAACATGCTCGATCGCATCGGGGTAAAATAAAATTTTATCTGGTATCATATTAAATGAATTATTGCAAAATTTTCTTCCTGGTCTTCAGGAGATGTTCAATAAGTTATGGTTTTGCTTATTACTTCAATTTCTCCAGCCAAAAAAAAAATTGATTTTTTTTTGATCCATGTATAAGCCAACCCCCCACTTTAGAAATTTTTTTTGAGAAAAACCTCAGCTTATATCTGAGTATATATGGTAATTTATAAAACTTGTACTATAGAATTTATAGTTATATACTTATAGAATTTATATTTACTTTTTAATACTTATAGAATATATAAGTATAAGGGGTCATCAAATCATAAAGGGTCTCTATTGTTTTAAAACTATTATCTATTCTCTTACAGAAAAAGTTATTTATGTACCATAGATATTTGTAATAATTTATTTCAATTCTATATTTAATTATAACTTTGTAATAATTGTGCATAAAAATTTTTAGCACATTAATGCCCATGCCTGTGTGCCATATCAATTGTCAAAAATTCTTGCTGCTGCCCAGTGACATGTGTCATATAACTCTGTTTAAAACTATATTTATCAAGTTTCCCACACAATTTTTTGATTGGTCTATCCTAATGTCTGACATTGTTGTTTTTGCTATAGTTTAAAGCAAATTTTGCCTCTAGTATCAAAAATTTAATTTTTTATAATTTTTTTTCTAAACGATAGTAAATAAAAGATATTTTAAAATGCATGAAATCTTTATAAAATTTAATATAATCTGCATTTAATGACTATTAAATGCAGATTATATTAATAATAGTTTGTTTATTACAATATATAGAATTTATCACATTCCTAAAAATATAATTAGTTAATTATTTTATTAGTTATTAAATTCCTAAAATATAATTAATTATTATAGTTATAATAAAATATTTAAAAATTAGGGAATTCTTCACATTTTATTGTTACAGTTTAGAGTAACTGTTGATATCTGCTTTTTCAATAATTAATTGTAAATTGGTGAATTTTAGTACAAGATTAATTTCTCTTTCATTATATTAAATCAATCTTCTTGATTTTTAAGAATAAAAGGAAAATCTTATCTTCAATCAAAAAGTAACTAGACTAGTTTGTGGAAACAACAAACAGATCATGTTTGTTGTTTGTTTCTTCATGTTGCAATGGACCAGCATTTTATGATGCTGGTCCATTGCAATGATTTAAATTTGACCCACTTACCCTGGCATCAATATGTTAAGATTGAAGAAAAATAAAAATAGATAGATATGATTTTTATATTAAAATGTTAACATGAATTGTTAACTATATAAATTACAGCTTACTAACTATGTTTATTATTCTAACCATAGTAATAAATATCACTAATTTAATACTAAAAGCATTCATGCAATAATTTGTGTGCTTTCAGATTTTTTCATGATCCATTATCAGTATTTTTTTCATTCATTATTTGTTTATATTCATGATTACTGAAAATGTGTTATAACAATGATTAAAAATATATATTCATGTATAAGCTGACTCCCAAACTTCAGAGTTTGAAAATCAGTAAAAATGTGAAATCTATGTATAAGCCAACCTCCAGCTTTCAAGTGTTAGAACATTATGATATCCATGAAATAAATTAATAATTTCTTTTATAATTTAAAAAATTTCCAAATCCAATTCACTATTGGATTAAAGGCCATTTAGATAAAATGTCAGACTTACAGCATTGAAACATTGCAATGTAATGCAACATGAAGAAAAAGATAGATATAGAACAGGATGCAATTGTATTGTATTATGTTTCTCTATAATATGATTTTATTGAAAAGTATGTTCAGCAGAAAATATCAAAGAAATATTTAAAATATTTAATCATTCCCAAATCTCAACAAAAATATTTAATAAAGTTTAAACAATAAAAAATCAGAATCAAAACATGCAATGGAAATTTTTCTGCAGCTAATGAGTGCACATATGATTATTGGAAGCACAAATCTGATATCTGAAATCATAATAAAAAATAATCATCCAGTATTTTCTAAATGAGTTTTGTAGAAGAAGCTGAAGAAGATGCCAAGAACATTAAAAACATTCTGAAAATATTCAATTATAAACAACCGCGCACAAATTTTTTCGTCAAAATCGACGAGTCACGACCCGTGGAGTCTCCTTGTAAGATATCTTGAAGAATGCATGATTTAACAAGGTTGCCAAATTTTTTATATGCTTTATAGATTATGAAATGGCATAAAAAATGTCTCTTGGAAAAAGCTATTTTCTCTCTTGAATGAAATTGGTTTAAAATATCCAATTATTAAACTAATTTGAAAATTGTATGACCAACAAACAATAACAATGTCTCTACAATAAAGTCTGACAGAACCAGCTAAAATTGAAAGAAGTGTGATACAGGGATGTCCACTCTTCTCTAGTTCTTTTAATATTTTAATGGATAAAATGATTCTTGAAAGCATTAAAAAAAATTATGAAGTAGAGATAAAGAACCAATGTCAGTGTCATAAAATTCGTAGCTAATTCAAGTTATAATTATAGGGAATTATAGAGGACTTATAAAAATGCAAGATATTACACTGCCTGAACAAATCACATGTAAATACCGTATTATTTCAAATTTAAGCCACACTTTTTTTCAATACCTATTATAAAATCATTTTTATTTTTTCCAATTTTCTAATTTTAAAATCCTACTGCAGCTTAAATTTGAAGTAATACAGTAATAACAGCACTAAGGCAGGAGATATATTCATAATTTAAAAATCAAAAAACAAAACATTTAGAAGTAGTAGCGCTTTTGATTTATTTGAAATCCTCATCAGCTTATAAATTAAACAATAATACCAGACCGAGTTCTATAGAATGCACAAAACATTCTTAACATCACAAAACGGTTACCATAGCAACTTAAGTTTCAGAATACAAAATAAAATTAATTAACAAATAAAAATAAAACTAATTATAACATATAGATTAATATATGATACATAAGATACAAAAAACACAAAATAATGCACATAAGATGATAATATAATTAAATAAAGTTCATTTTGAAGACAGTTATACAGCAAGATATTAATTCTTATTTAAACACCATCTCCAGGCATTGTTGATGGCTGTGCAATCCAATTTATTAATCGGTTTAATAGTCTCGTTTCTCTTATTAAAAATGGTTAATGTTTCTGCTATCTTGCCTCTCCTAGGATCCTGCTCTTTTAAAATTAACTTAGCATTGTTTCAGTCTACCTGTAGGTCATTTACTAGGGCTCTTTGGGCTAAGGCTGTCATAGAGGTGTTATTTTGGATGTCTCTTCTATGTTCTGGAATTCTTTTCTTGAGAGATCTACCAATATAACCTATGTAGTTAAGATTTTGGTTATTGTCTTTATCAAATGCTGGAATTTCATAAACACCTGGAAGATGGTTGGGATTGATTTTATCCTTATCATTTCTTAATAAATTAAATAACGTGTTTCTTCTATTAAATAGAGATCTACCAATATAACCTATGTAGTTAAGATTTTGGTTATTGTCTTTATCAAATGCTAGAATTTCATAAACACCCGGAAGATGGTTGGGATTGATTTTATCCTTATCATTTCTTAATAAATTAAATAACGTGTTTCTTCTATTAAATGTTAGTCTGTAGCCAGTAATTTTTTCCAGCTTTCTCTTAAATTTTAAATTAATGTCATTTGTGTCAATGGAATGCGTTAGTCTGTAGCCAGTAATTTTTTCCAGCTTTCTCTTAAATTTTAAAGTAATGTCATTTGTGTCAATGGAATGCGTTAATTTGTTATCTAATTCTTCCTTATTAACAGTTGTTGTTGTTGTGCGTTCTATAGAACTTGGTCCAGTATTATTATTTAATTTGTACCTGATGAGGATTTCAAATAAATCAAAAGTGCTAGTACTTCTAAATGTTGTTTTTTTTTTATTTTTAAGTTATGAATATATCTCCTGCCTTAGTGCTGTTAGTATAGAGGACTTGTAAAGATGCTAAAAAAATAAACAAGACACAAGACATATGAAATGAAAATAAACTTTGAAAAGATCAAAGCTATTGTAATGGGAAAAGAAACTATTGATTTAAACATAAAAATAGTAGGTAAAAATTAGTAAGTAATAGTAAGTTAAATAGGTTAAATCTTTCTAATATTTAGAAAATTGGTCACAGAGGATGTATGATGGAAAGGATATAACAAAAAATATACAAATAAAAACAACATTCATAGAAAAATACCATCTGCTAAAATAAACAAATATAGTACTGTTTATCAGTAAAAAACTTTTAATAATCCTAATCTGAAACATTTTTTACTAAAAATTTAGTCAACATCAGTGGAAATATAGATTGACAGAACATTACAAAAAAAAATTTTGCATTTTTTGAAACGTTCTGTCAATCTATATTTCCACTGATGTCGACTAAGTTTTTAGTCAAAAATCTTTCGGATTAGGATTATTAAAGGTTTTTCTACTGCTAAACAGTGCTATATTTATTTATTTTATTTTAACTGGAAAGAAGCAGTTTAATACCCATTTAAACCTGTTTACCATCTGTAAGGTCCATGATACTTTAGTAAAATAATTATTATATCATCAACAATTTGAGGATGTTTAGAAAAAAGAGGGGAAGTAGAATATCATATAGCATCAAATGATGATATAATTATTTAGAAAAAAGAGGAGAAGTAGAATATCATATAGCATCAAATGATGATGTAATTGAATAGTGGTTTGATAAACAAATATGGTGTTAATCAATAGTCCATAAATCAATGGAGTTATCTGATCACCTTGGTATACAAAATAAAAAAAAATAATAATAATAATAATAATAATAATAAATATTCTTGAAGGAGGAGGGTAAAGATCACATAATCAGTTGGTCTTAGAATTTTCACCTGGGCAGTTGGAGAATACAGCCTTTGTGTGGTTCTGGGATCAGGGTAGAACAGTAGAAGATATGGGAATTTGTGTCTAGCTGTAGGAGTAAGAATTATCTCTCTCCTGCTACATATACATCATATATTGGAATACTCCAATATTCTGTGCTAGAGACTAAAGACTGTGTGATCTTTCTTTGGAAAAATTTGTCAAGGAACCAAATCATATTCTCCATTCTCTACAGATCAACTTTAGCCACTAAGAAGAAGAAAAATAGAAAAAGATAACTATCCTCCAGACTGATCTTAAAAAAGTCTCTCTCAATAAAATATCTATAGTTTGAATTAAACTGTTATTGCTGTCAGTCACTGTATCATAAGAGTTTGCTCTCCCATTTGAACTTATGCATGACTACCACTGTGGAACCTCGGAACTTGCGGAGCAGTTCAATATCAGGATGTTCTGACATCAGTTTAGTGTCCTGTATGACATTAAACAAACAGGTGAGAGCCTAGAGCAGTATGGGGCTATTACATGGGTAAGAACGGGAGAAGACTTCTTACCCAGAGACAGAGACTACAGTATAAAAACCAAAACTCCATTTATTGAGAGACATTCTTTACAAACAAGGATAAGCAACGTTAGGCTTAACATCGACAAGACAGGAGGATAAATACCTGTGATTATTTTGATGATCAGGTGGTCTTGTACACTACACAGTTTTTAGTCCACAATTTCAGTCTTTAGTTCTGTAAAATTCACACACAAAATGCACAGAAACACTCACTATAATAATCGACTTGTTGACCATTTTGGAGTCCTCACAGTGGACGATGGATTACTGATAGATTCGAGTCTTTTGTAAGAATAAGGATAGTCTCCAAATACTGTATATATCCAATTGAACTCCGGGACTTCGATATTTGTCTTGGTTGTTCGTCGGGAAAAAATTCTCTGCTCTTCATTGAGGGAGAACTCCTTGTTCTCGTTGGAGAAGACTCCTTACTGTTTGTAGAGGAAAGACTCCTGTGTTCGTTGTCGAGGGGAGACACTCCATTCGTCGTCGAAGGAAGACTCTCCGAACACTCCTTCCTTCTGTTCTTCTTTATCGGCAAAAATCTCTATCTGCGTATAACGGATTTCTTACCGAAAAAAGACATGAACGTCGATAGACATGAGTAATCAGAAAGACAATCTTACATATAGCTTTTCCGTGTCGATCTGATTTCTGCTTTCTCTGTTTATCCTTCTTTGGAAGTGAATTTACAAAATTATGATTTATTTTTAATAAGAAAACAAATATTTTAAGAAAATTATAATGGAAATAAGTTCATTCCGACTTATTTTAGGGATGGTACAGGATCAGATCTCCACACCACATACAATTGCATTAGGCCTAAATACTTGTACAGTTTGTCCCAGTGGATCCACAATCCACTAATTTCAAAAAAGCTTATTAAAATATTTGAAATGATAACTTTTTATATGCATCTGAAACTTGATCCTATTAAAACAAGAAGAAATAAGAAACCAGAGACTATTAGAATCCTTCAAATTGTAGTGATGAAGATGAAAGTTAAAGGTAAGCTGGATGGAAAATAATAATAAGTCTTCAATAAAAATACTCCAAATTATACAAAGATGGCAACTTAAACAGATGAGATATCTCTTATGATACAATATTTTTCTCAAAACAATAATAGAATGAAAAATTTTTGAAAAATATCTAGGAAAAGATCAAGAATAACTTTCATTAAACAACTGTGTGAAGAAGTAAAATAAATTATAATGAAATGAAATGATTAGCAGAAGAAAGAACATTTTGGCAAAATCTATATAATACAACCAACTAGTCTATGGATTGAAAGATTATATGACGATGATGATGACAATCATAAATCTATATATAATGTGTACAAATTAACAATTATTGCATACTTGTAAAAGAGTTTTCTGAAAATTTTTTATATTTTTCTAGAATTATTCTGAAACTGCACAAGCGACAGTTATTTCTAAAAAATCAATTTTCCAAAACAATTGCATTTATTTTATGTACAGTAAAAATCTAAAAATCCAGACTGCTTGAGGCTTCGGACTGTCCAGATTTTTGGATTTTCCACATTCTTAGATATTATTTATAAAATTGAAATATAAGGAAGAATAAGGAAGAGATGAACAGGCAAATTTTGTTGGTTTATTCATTAACAAATACAGAATGCTTAACTTATCAAAATGAATATACAGGTAGTCCTTAATTTACCTGTATATTCACTTACCTTAGATTATTTGTTAGTATACAATCAAATATTTGAATTTTTGATACAAGATTTTGTGCTGAGTGGAGCATTTACACTATTTGCAAAAGTATTCATTCATCAGTGATTCATCTGCTACTACTGTTTGTGACTAAGCTCACCATTGTATTGTCAGTGAGTATAAATTAAATAATTTTATTATTTGAATAAGTCTAGGAAAAAGAAGATAATGGAAAATCTCACTATTTCATATATTGAATACTGGTAATAAGAATTTTCCAATTAATGCTATTTCATTTTTGTCAGAAATACACAAAAATGAAATAGCATTAATTGGACTGATTGATTAATTGCATTATTTTTTGTGGAATCTTTATTTTATTGTAAACAATATAGTTTTCATTATTACTATCCATCCTATTAAATTAAAAAACAATCAAAACTTTAATAACAACATTTACAATAAATTTCCAATAATATCAATACTAATAAAATAATTGCAATATTTATTGCAATTATTTTATTACTATTGATATTATTAACAGTTCTTTTGTTTGTTGCAAAAGAACTGTTATACTTCTTCAAGTGACTTTCACAACTGAGCATGAACTTTCTTCATAGGTTTATTACCTTACCTCTGAACATATCTGAATGCAAATGAATGATTTTGTTTGTGTTCTATTATTATTTACATTATATTGAATCTGCTTGTTTGCCCTCATGAATATTTGTTTGTTCTTGCTTAGTATAAATGTACCTTTATAATATCATTTAATAAATGATATTATAAAGTTTATAAGTTTAAGTTTTTATAGAAGAAGAGACATTTAAAAAAGATCTCTTCTTCTGTAAAAAACTTGATAATTCCTAAAGGCATATATGAAATAATTTAAATTAAAAAAAACAGAAAAAATAAAGCAAGTATTAACTGATAAGGAAAATAAAATAATTCATAGAAATATATATATAAATTATTCAATTATCTCTCCTATAATATAGAGTTTGTAGTTCAATTATTATATCTCCAGCCAGAAGAGAATACTTTTAATAATTCATTTTATAATCATTTCATGATTATTGTATAAGTGTATTAAAATTTATTATTATATAAAAGAAAATAAGAATATGAAATTAATTATTCATAAATTTTAAGCAAAACTACAATATATTTTTATTTATAAAAGTGATTTATAAAATCCATATGAATTTTTATATTTTAAAAATTAATACAACATGAATATTTAATTAATATATTGGATCATAACTAATAAATTAAAATAACATATTTTGTGCAAAACAAAAATGCTTTTATCTTATTCAAAATAAAATTAAGGAAATAAACAATGCTGAAAGGAAAAAAACCTTTAAAATCAAAAATTAATTTTTGTGAGTGCCTAAAAATCACAGTCAAAAGGTGCTAATAGATTATACACAACTGCACCTATTACCTCATAGGAAGATTCTTTATCAATTTAAAATATTTCATCTGAAAAATACAAGGTTTTACTTGAGTTCATAGTTTATAATATAATTTTAATTTACAAATGTATTAGATATAAAAATAATTGTATAGCACTAATTCAGTCATTGAAATTTTTCAAAGAAATTATAAGGCAGAGAAAAAAACATATATAATTTACAAAATAAAAGTTTTAACATTTTCAGGATTTGAACTTTTTCAGTCGTTTATCTATATACAATTTGATATGATTTTTTATTTGTTATGAATATCTGCATTTGATTTATATTTAATAATATAATTTAAATTAAAATATATATTTAATGAAACGTCACAGAAGACAATCCGCGGAATGATTTATTTAGTCAATAGCCTCTTCAAAAAATGCTTTTATAAACTTTATAGGGCTAAATAATGTCGTCTAAAAGTGTGATTGAAATGCTAATTGTATCATTTGGTACGTTTTGGGTAAAAAGTTAAATATTTAGCTAAAATATTCATGTCATTTGAGTAGTTATTTGATCTAAACAACATCCCACAATAACGTCGTATAGCTTCATAAAGTGTAATTGTCTCCAAAATGGCCGTCTGAGGTATTGTCCATACTTGTCCTGGTGACAGACCATACAGTGACTTTAAGTGACTTTAGGTTAGCAGTGCCTCGCCTAGCCTCATCTTCCCTTCTTAATTTCTCCCCAATTTCCACTATTATTTTCTGTACTAGACGCCCTCTGTACCCGTGCCTCTCCGCTATGTCTTTGATTTTAGTAAATTCTTCTTTCCTTAGGTCTTTATCATTACAATGTGTGAAGGCTCTTCTTGCGTAAGATCTTAATGCTGCCTTCTTATAAGACCATTTATTCTCCGACCATCATAAACTGTAGTTTTGATAGCTAAGATCTTATGCAAGAAGAGCCTTCACACATTGTAATGATGAAGACCTAAGGAAAGAAGAATTTACTAAAAATCAAGGACATAGTAGAGAGGCATGGGTACAGAGGGCGTGTAGTACAGAAAATAATAGTGGAAATTGGGGAGAAATTAAGAAGGGAAGACGAAATTTGTGCTCAATGGGCGAGGCACTGCTAACCAACAAACCCCCAGTCTGGACCTACAAACAACTCCACTATATGTAACTTTACCGGATTCCATGAGAGGCTTAAGAACAGTAGAGAATATTGTACGACCACCGAGATCTACACTCTTTCCCTACACGACGCTCTTCCGATCTAAGGCATACTTCATTTTACAGTACCTTGTTTGTAGTGCTTTGCTAATATGGCATTTCTCAATTATATTCCATATTTTTAAAGAAAAATTTCAAAAGAAAAATTTTCTGTAAAACAATATTTAGAATAGATATATAAAAGTAACACATAGATAGGTCATTCCTGGAACTTTCCTGAAATATTTGAAGTATGAGACTTGGAATCAAATCCAAATCCATCAAAACGATAAGCAAATGCTTTATTATAAGGCCATCCAGCCAAGTGTTTTTAGGGCTAGTGTTTTTAACTTTTTCACTCATTTATCTGCATACAATTTGATATCTTTTATTTATTATGAATATCTAGATTTTATACATAAATCATTATTATTATAAAATACATTTAATAAATCATAATGCAAATATGTTTTTAGGCTTTTACATGCATTAGCAGATAAAAAAAGGCTGTGATTTGCTTTGAAAGTGAAATTTGTAATATAGCAGTGATCTGGAACATAACTAAACATAACATAACATCTGAACATAACACAATAATGAGGTATGTCCGTAACCATAAATTATTATTTTATTATACAGTGGTACCTTGGTTAACAACAGTCCGAAATAACAACGTACTTGGTTAACGACAAGTGGCTGTAAGAAAAAAATGTCTTGGTTAATGACGCAGGCTTTGGTTAACGATTCCTGATTATATGAACTTCCAACAAAATAGAGCTCTATAACAGCGCTAAAATATAACTTAAAACTTTATCCGCCAGGGGAAGTTTGGCTTGTTCATTATTAATTCTGAAAATAAAATGTTTGACTGCTTAAGAATTTGTTTATTACTATTGTGTTTGTTTTAGGCAGTCTTGGTGAATTTTTAATATTTTTCTAAATGTAGTGGAGCTATAAACCAGAGAAGAAAGACTGCACATGTAATGTATGAAAATTGCCTTTATTGGTACCATGGCATTGGTGTGTGAATAATAAGCTTTAAATTCATAAAAACCTGTATATAGTTTATGATCATATTATGTGTTGCTATTTATTATCTATTAACAATAATTAATGTTACATCTGCTACAGTCTATATCAGGGGTGGGCAAACCGCAGCCCTCAGAACTACATAATGCGGCCCTCCAACTAATAGCTATAATGCCAAAAATTTTATTGATAAATAAAATGAATACAAAAAATATCAAATCTGTTCCATATCTCAGCAATATAGTTTATGTAATTTCTAGAAAAGGAATAAATAATAATTCATATGGTAAACTGTAGATGTCATTACAGTGTCATATTTCTTACAAAAATAGTTTTGATTAATCATTAACCAGAATAAACGTCACTTGCATAAGAAATCGGTTGCAAAATACATTCAAAATCAAATGAAATCATTTTGTCAGTCAATACCTTTTGTAATTTTACAGTGTTTGTATTTAATATTTGAGCAATTTCCTAAACAGGTATGTTTTTAATTATTGTTTCAAATTTAAAATGATTAAATTATAATTTTAATATATAATTTAAAAGAATTTTGATCCTGCCGTGCTTCTCTGAAATGGCATCTCACTTTTTTCGGACTGCTGGCATTATTCAAACCCATGATACAGGCGGCTGGATGGCCAAGTGGTAACACTGTCTCCGTGCCAAGCAGGAGGATCCAGGTTCATGTCTCAGTTCTGGTAACTCCTGAAAAGTTTGTTTGGGGTGCTGGGCCTGGCCCAACGATCCCCGTCCTTCACTATCCGGCCTCTCTCCACGGGTATGGGTGCACCTCATGGTTGGAACTGGCCCCACCCCTTAGTAATCTCCCTGATTGGAAATGGGCGTAAAATATGCAAAAAACCCACGATTCATATAATGGCCAATGAAAGCTGGTCTACTAAAAAAAATTGGCTTAATTTTAACATGTCACCTTTTATAATATCGTAGTCAACAAATGCACCTCTTAGGATCTTTCTATTTTGGTTATATAATTTTCTAAGAGAATTTTATCACCTCAAACAGTTATTAGGTAAAGGCGGGATTTTGAGATTTCTTTTTTGCTATTTTGTTTTTTGCCCCTTTCCAATCAGATAAATTACTAAAGGTAGGATCACTTTCAACCACATGCTACACCCACACCCATCAGTTTTTTTTTTGGTCAACAGATGACGCCACGCTCTATTCTGGAAGAATACTATTTGGCAGGGCGAAATAAGCCCTTCCACGAGTGGGACCTGAGACTCAAACCTGAGTCTTTCAGGGTAGGAAGCCAAAGCATTTCCATGCTGCCAATCCTGCTGACTGTGGAAGGGAGTCAGATAGTGAAGATTAGGGATCATGAGAAAGTTCGGCCCTAAGCATATTTCATTGATGCAATATGGCCCTTTCTCCCAAAAGTTTGCCCACCCCTGGTCTATATAATCTACAAGAAACACAAGCCTTTAAAGCAGGCATAAAATCACAAAAAATAAATTTATTTAAAACGTTTTTGGTCTGTTTATTGACCCACTTCAGTAACTTATGAACACATAAAAATTAGAATAACATTTAAAATTCTATGTAACTGCCTTCTTTTAAGTGTTGTTCTAATTTTTGTGTGTTCGTAAGTTATTGAAGCAGGTCAATATGCAGACCAAAAACGTTTTAAATAGATTTATTTTTTGTGATTTTATACCTGCTGTAAAGGCTTGTGTTTCTTGTAGATTATTATCTATCATTTTATTATAATTTTTTGTGTTAATTATATCTTCTGTCTGTGTGCTATGCATGATCATAAGATTTTTTTGCTGTTTGCCAGATACATGCATTTTTGAATTTTTAAATCTGTGTACTCTAAAAACTGAGTTTGTTCTTTTATTTATCCTTATTTTGTAATGTGAACTGAGAATGATTTCTGAAGGTTAAAAGTGTTTTCAAAAAGTTATTTTATTTGTGTTTTTAGTGTGAATAAAATTCTTTTTTCCTATTAATTGTACTGCTAAGTAACCAATTCTGGATGACAGAGTAAGTGAACTGTTCTTTCTTTTGGACTTTATTTTCTAAATGATCAGAATTATCTAAAAATGCACAAAATTGCCAATCAGAAACATTACGGATTATTATATTTCTATTTAATATTAACTAATGATAGGTGCATTAATGGTAGCATGTTTACTCTTTACAAAAGATCAATTGACACATTCCCCTGATCTTATTTATGAAGCACTTGATAAATTAATATTTTTGAATTTATTTAAATATGATCATTTGCATACTTCTGCATATTTTTAATAATATAATAAAGAAGAAATAGGCATTTTTAAAAATAAATATGGTGCATCTAACCATTACCACAGGAAATGCTTACTAGCACAAAGATAATTCAACAGGACTGCTTCGTATATTTTCAATTGTATCTGTACAATATCTAATATATAAATATCTGAAAAAAATATTAATTTATGTACAATCCTATGGTACAAGAAAATCTTATACCTATCCACATTTTTTAATAAAAATCTTATTGATTCTTTCAAAAATATTGAAATAAGATGATCTTTATTAGGAATAAATATAATGAAGCATGGTGCTGGCATGAAAGTGCAATGGGAATGTGGTGCAATTGAGTCAATGAATATTATAATCTTGCCAAAAATTTTCCAATTTTTAATGGACCTTGTTTAATGTTAAAAAATTTTTTGAAGAGAGATCAGCTTATACATAAATAAACTGATCTCTCTTCTTCAAAAATTTTTCTCTGGGATAAAATCTCAGCTTACATACATACTTGTATACATATTTAACATATATACTTATATCTTAAATAAGTATGCAACAACAATTATACTAAAGTATCTTTATTTATTATGTACTTATTTATATTTTATTAAACACAATGAGTATTTACAAGCAAAAAAATGATTAAAAAACATTCTTATATTAATGAGTGTAACATTTTATAAAACTACTACTTTCTGTCAAATATTAGGACTAATATCTGTTACAGTCTTTTCATCTCATCAGAGGTCTATCCTTTGGCATATACTTCTGGATTTCTCTTAAAAATCTTCCATCTTTCATCCTGTGTGTGTGTTGGATCCATTGCTTCTGCAGGAATTGATGAAATCCAGAACTAGTTGCAAATTGCAATATTCAAAACTATTAATAATTCTAATAAATATCTAATGGTTAACAATTCTGCAAATTCTGTGAGCAGTATAATGATATTATGATTGTGGCAGATTATTCACAGCTATATCTAACAATAAATATACCTCCTGCCTGTCTACTGTTATATAGATTCCTTCTCGAAAACACCAAGGACTTAAATGTTCCCCCCACAGGTATTACAGGATCTTTGCCATCTTATAGCTTATAACTCTTATTTTAGATTTAATGATACTTTTTATAAACAATTAGTTTGTGTACCTATAGGGGGGCCGATGGCAGGTGTCATGGCTGAGTTAATTCTCAGATACAAAGAGCAATTGGTATTGCCTTCTCTAAAAAATAATTTTAAAATATTTTTAAGATATGTTGATGATGTCTTTATAATTTCTGACAATCCTATGCTAGCTGACACCTTGTTACAATCATTTAATGATGAAACCTTAGGATTGCATATATCTTGTGAATAACAATGAGTGTCCTCAATTGGGCTGATATGAGTGTCCATTTTTTAGATGTGCAAGTTAATATCTATAATACTAATCTAATTACGAGTGTCTATAGGAAACATATGTATGCACCCGTTTATACCAAGATGGTCTCCGGACCCATTTAAATATAAAATTGCAGCCTTCTGTTTTCTTTTAAATCAGATGCTCACACATTGTAACGATGTACTCATCAAAGAAAAGAATTTAAACTCATTCTTAACCAAGCTACTATGCATGGTTATACTCCCTCGTTTATATATGGGATCTTAAACTTGATAAATTGCACATCTAGTACATCACTTAATCTACAAAATAATACACAACCTAATAAAAAGTACTTACACTTGTTCCCTTACTCTAATGCCATACAATCTTTAAAAAAAGCCTTAAATGATAAGAATTTGTTTTACCTTTTAGTAGAATGAATACGACGTATAACAACTTAAGGAATGTTAAACCTCTGTTACCACCAAAAAGAGAAGGCAGGAATATATGTCATACCAATATTTAACAATGATTTCAATCATAATGAAGTTTATATTGATAGCATGATCTGTTCTTTAGAAACTAGACTAGCTGAACACAAATATGACATAAAAACAGCTAAACTGAACACTGCTCTTGCAAGGGCAGCTTATGAGAATAACATGGACATAGATTGGCAAAATCTAAAATAATACAAATATGTAATAATTTATCCTATATTAGGTATGCTGAGGCTATTGTTATAAAACAATACCATAATAAATGTCACGTGATTAATGATGATCCCAGAAACTATCCCACCCCTGTGGGATGCTTTATAACAATTTTATCATTACTGTTACTGTGCATATATGCTGGTCTACTATATAATTTATATGTTTATTTTTATATATATATATAAATTTATTATGTTATATTTATTATTATTATTTTTATTTTAAATATTATACTATGTTCTAATTTACTGTTCTTGTATTCGAAGAATTTAATTTGTTCCAATTCATTTTATTTTAAAAATGTTGTTACTGAGGATGGCTTTATTAAGCTGAAAAATCTATAATAATTATTAAAGTATAGTTTTTTGCTTAAATAAGTGCTGAAGACTGTTTTATTAGTACCGTATTACCTTGAATTTAAGCTGCAGTAGGATTTTAAAATTGGAAAATTGAGAAAATTAAAAATGATTTTATAATAGATATTGAAAAATAAGAAAGATTTTTATTTACTTAAATAGGTACTGATATACATAATACACTACCTAATTTATTGAGAATCTTCTTCAGATATAATCACATTCATTTTTATTAAAACTAGCGGCAGGTCTCTTCCCCAAACATGTTTTAATAAATCTTTCATCAATTCTGTTATCATCCATGCATTTTTATGCTCGAATTATAACACCCTTAGGAAAATTTTCCTTGGATACATTTTTTTTGTTTAAAATTATAAAAGGTGACAATTTGTTTCCATTAGCAGTTATAAACAGTATTATAGTAATTCATGATTTTTCTTATAATTAAAATATTACCAGATATGACGCGATTCTACACAGCTGCTATCAAACAGCAACTGGATTAAATCAGAAAAGTATGAATGGGAGGACCACCAAATAAACTGTTATCAATGGTCGTAATACTATCCATAGAACATAAGCAAAAACCCGATTGTTGGGGACTGGGAGATCTGGAGAAATAACATGATATTTGCTTTGAATTTAAGCTGCACCCAAATTTTATGTCTTAAAAATGTGAATAAAAAGTGTGGCTTAAATTCAAACTAATATGGTAATTCTATTAACAAGCGAAAGTATATTACATGTATTTAACCTTAGACATGTTTTTTATGGGCTTGTTTGTCAAAAAACTCTGAAGTGAGCCCAATTGTCTTTCTGGTGAAGATTGGTAATTAAAAACTGTTTTTATGAACAATTACATTTATTAAAAACTGTTTTCATGAACAATTCATTTTATTAATGTTAATTTTTATTTGTGGCAAATATAATAAATAAATGATATTTTCCATATTTTTAGGACATTTTAAATGTAGGAAGGAGCTGGAATGAATTAATCAATTTTTAATTAAATCCTTTGGGGAATCAAGCCTTGGATAACAATAGTTTTGTTTAATGATGGTAATCCTGGAACAGATTACTGTTATTAACCAAGGCACCATTGTATTGTTGTTATTTGCTGACAGCCATTAAGAGGAATAATGATGCAATCTTTGATGACAAAATGCATATGAATGTCAATGCAAATATATCAGGAGTAAAATAAACAAAATGCAATTTATTCATGAAATCACTGTAAAAATATTTCAGCTATTTACAATATCACATTGAAAACATCCTAGCATACTGGGTAGTTCCTCTCCAGATGCACATCTGGAAAAAGATTCTAAATGTTATTCAACTTCTTGATTTTTAATTCAGAAATTCTTGTTTTGCTGTTTGGTTTATCTGGCATTCTTCTCCATATAAATTAGATAATTGAGATTTCACAGTATTTGCAAAATTAATTATTATAATATTTTTTTAATCATTATCATGTAAGATAAAATATAAAAATTTCTCAAATAAAGAAATTAAATATTACTTTAATTAATCTAGATATATAATACAAATCATAATACAGATAGTCCTTAATTTATGACTACTCATACTTATGATAGCAATTTCATCAATAAATTCTGATAATCAGTCAGTAAAATTAACCAGTATTCAGAAATCCCTGATCAATGGTCTGATATATGAAAATCATCATTTTTTTTGTATCTGGTTCTTGTATTTTTGTGTTCATTAAATTTATAATGATAAAGTTGAATGTAATAATAAAGTAGGCAGTCCGTAAATTTGGGTATTATCAACTTATGATCACTTCAACTTACAACAGTAGGGTTTGGTTTGAACCCCGCTCTTAAGTTAAGGATTGCTTATATGCAAAAAATTATATTTTAATAGGAATATGCCCTATATAAAATATACTGTTAAGTAACAAAAGCATTCACCTAATTCAGCTTCATGGATAGATTAATACACTCATATTGATGGAGAAATAAAAGGACCAATAAGTTTTTTACTTATGTGTTTTACTGCTCTATACGGAATTTAATAAGGACCAATAAGCACATTCAGTAAAATAAACTGTTTAATCAAAAATATTTAACTGAAGCAAGCTATGTCAATGGTCAAAAATGTTTTTGATTAACCAGTTCATATTATCCTAATGTGCTTGTTGATCCTTTTATTCAGAATTTACAGTAAGAAGTCATATTATTTATGGAAAAAATTTTAAATATTTTTAAAATAAAATGACACAATAAAAATATTTGTTAAAATATATTTTCTTTATATCAAATATTTGATAATAAATTTGATTTTTTGGACTATTTAAAAAAAATACTTTGCAATCAACATATTAATTGATTTTATTTATATTCTGTGTGTGTTTAATGCAAGAAAACTGAATAAATAAAATATATTTTTAATTAATTCTAATTAAGATACATAATATAAATTATATATCAAGAACCACAAATCTGATAATTAGATAATTAGATTTACTTAAAAATTAAATAAAATAATAAAATTACTATGAGATTAGAAGCAGACTTTATTGACTTCTTTTTTTAGTGTGTTCTTAACTTTTAGATATATCTAATTTCTAGTTATTTATTCTATGAATGAAAATGATAAAATTCTGATTGTGTTTAAAATGATAAAAATGTTTGTGTTTTGAAATAATTATGTATTTATGGTAAATTGCTAATATTTCATTAGAGAGAAGAATCCTATCATTCTTAAAATGATATATCTAAAATAATTATTATGGATTTAAAATTGCTGTTATTTTATTTATTATTTCATGTCTTTCATGTAGTTTTTTAGAAAGAGAAAGATTCATTACCTAATAAAAGTTCAACGAGACTGCATCAAACACAACACTTTCTGATTAAAATCTTTTGACTGCAAAAAAGCTTTTGAGTATTATTTTTAATTCATTCTTCAATACATAATAAAATTTTTAAATTATTATTATTGCTGTAGTGTAAAATATTCAGAAAAAATAGTGGACACAGTTCTAAAAAATTTATAGATGAATCTTTAATATAAAAAAGCTGCTAATTTGCATTTTTAGTTAAGTGAATGAATCTTTAGCTTTCTAATGAAATCTTTTCTGTAACAAATGAAACAATTATCATAAGTTAAATAGAAACTCTAAAATATGATGAGTATTCATAGTAGTACTGAAAATGGAGACAGAAAAAGAACTAATGACAAATATTTAACTGGAATTTTTTTTAATTTATAAAAAGTCATTCTTACAAAAAATGCATTATTTTGATAAAAAGGAATTTTTCATTTGTAATAGACAAACCCTCCAATAATTTTTGATCACACATTTTACTTTTTCCTTAAAACTCCTTTCATGTCAAACTGAAAAGAAATAAATTAATCCTTTCATGTCAAACTGAAAAGAAACTAATTGTTCCAAAATGCATTTTTGTAAGAATGTTCCTTATGAATTAAAAACCTATTGAAATTTTGGACTTTGCCATTGCTTCTTCTGTCTACATTGTCATCACTGCTAACAATACTTGTCAAATTTTAAAGTTTCTTTTTTCTTTAATAGGGATTTATGGAATTATAGATCATCAGGAAAGAGGGAAGAGGAGACAGAACAACTGCAGTTCTCTAAGAAAAACAAAAGCATCAGCATAATTCAAATTGAAGGAATTGATAATGCCTACCAATGGAGCATAAGGGGAAGAGTCCCTAAACACTAATAAATAGTTGATACTGAATTGGACTAATCTGATGGAGAGCTCTTATTGGTAGGGATAAAAAGGATAATAAAGAGGCACTATTGGAAAAGCTATTTCCATTTGGATAAGCTATAAGATGTTTGCACAACTCATGTCAAGCCTCAAGTCAGTGCCTTCCCCTAACTGAAAAAATAAAGTAAAAGACAATCATCAACTTCCATTAGAATAAAATTGAGTCAAATCCCCTTCCACAAACATCTCTTAGGTGAGTTCATAAATTATGCTATGAGTATTTCCTTTGGATATGATTGAATCTCAAGTTTTTATCTATCCTGAATTCAGTTTATATTTGGACCTCTCTTTTTTTCTATCAATAGCAATTCACTTTATTCATACATTAAATCATGTCTTATAACTTCATACTAGTGAATTATTCTTAGTCTCAAATACTGATATTAATATTCCTGGATGGTATAGAATTCATCCATCACCTGATCTGTTCATGATAAAATATGACTAAAAGACTTCTTTCTTTTGTTTAATTAGCTATCATATTTTCTTTTTGATAGAACTTTTTGAATTTTTTCTCTTGCTGTGTTATATTCTCATTTCATCTTTTGTTCTTCTGACAACTAAATCTTATTAGTACAGCCCATTATCTTTTTCATTTGTCTAACATTATTAACTTTATTATTATAATCTAATTAAATCAATGTATGGAATTATTTTTTTTATTGACAGGTGGTTAGTAGGAATTATCTCCTTTCCTCCTTCAGATATATGTACTGTAATTCATTTAGCAAACCCCAAACAGTTAGAATTTGCACAATGATCAGTGATGGAGATTGATATAATTGAAGATTAGATAGAGAAAATGGAAATATCCCATTATTTTGACAATAAAAATAAGAATAATTTGGGTCAATTTTGTCTAGTTTTGATATGAAATTAGGTCTAAGATAAAAACATTTTATTGTTGCTATTTTATTGTTAAAAGTAATTGTTGTTATTTTATGTTTAATAATAATAGAAATAATGAAGTTAAGGAATTTGGAGACTATCTGAGTGCAGACATTCTTTGAATGGAAGAAAACTTAAACAGCACTAGTAGGTTTAATAATGGCGTAAATGTTTGTAGTCAGAGGACCTGACCTTTTTAATACGAAAGTATATAAGAAAAATACAGATGCTAAGTTATAATACAAAGATATGAACTATATTTTAGAATACAATATTTGAAATCTGAATAGCTGGGAATATGTAAGAACTAAGCCATTTTTATATAGCAATAACTTAATGGTTGCTTGTCCTTGATTATGTCATGATATAAAAAGTGCATTGGCAAGCTGTACAGAATTGGATGGTAAAAATAATGCAATACATAAAACATCATAGGGCATGATTTAAAAACTATAAATCATTCTTAATAACAAACTTCCAGGCATTTGAGAAGCCTTCTTGAATATTATTGAAATTTTAGAGATAGGAAATCTCATTCTAATCATATAATATAATTGAAACAAAATTTTGTTTCAATTATATGCAATTAGAATTGATTTTGATAAATCACAGATTGCATTTGTTTCTGAGATATTAATATTCAACTATGGAAAGTTCAAGTTTCAGCAAATTTTAAATAACTACCAGAAAGAGGCAAAAAGAGATTAGAAAGAAAAAAAAGGAATCAAAATAGAGAAATAATAAACAAATTTGATTAACAAAGATACATATAATCTGTTTTCCATCAAAATGCTTTTGCTAGCTCCAGTAACAAATAAATAATTGATATTATTTAAGAATGATACATATAGTAAAAAATTAGTTTACTGAGAATAAACAGGAATATAGAAACAACAATTTTGGTAATAATAGGTAAAAAATGAATATTTCAAAAAGATAATGAAATTTTAGAGATAGAAAATTTCATTCTAACCAAGGAAGAAATATTCCAAGATGTTCAGCAATTGGAGATTAGGAATGAAAGAAAAAAATAAAGGAGAATAAATCATTATTAATAAAGGATTTGAATAACTATTTAAATTAAAAGGAATAAATAAATAAGAGAAAGTATGTTTTTCCTAATGAATAATGAAAAACTTCTTACTTTAGTTATTAAATAAAAGCAACCAATAAGCCAAATGAGTAAGAAAAATCGTTTATTCAAAAACGTTTTCGGCTATCCACGTAGCCTGCCTCAGTTGTAATACAACTGAGGCAGACTACATGGATAGCTGAAAACGTTTGAATAAACAGTTTTTCTTACTCATATGGCTTATTGGTTGCTTTTATTTAGTATGTTTTTCCCTTCTTGTATCAATACAAATACATTTCTGTCATTAATAATTTAGACATCTTATTCTATTTACTGCTTTTACTCATGTAAACTACAACTAAAAAAGCCTCTATGCAGTTGAGATTAATTTATTACCAAGTAGCTATCCTACTTGGTAATAAATTAATCTCAACTGCAAAGGGTTTATTTTCTTGATCATTTTCTCAAGATCTGACAATAGTGTGTTTTCTTGAAATGATATGACTTAAAAATTGATTTCTTTTCATAAAAATAAAAACAATAATTTCAAACAATTTTTTCAAAAAATTTCAATAATTTTTTATAGTCTTTAAAATATAGACTTTATATGTCATTATTAAATATTAGAATATTGCATATTTAGTCTTTGATACTAATTAATACTAGTTTCGACTCTCTTCTAGATTGGGTAATAGATATCTATTAGCATTTTGTTGAATTTATAATGATTGTTAACAGCAAAGAAAACTGTTTTTTTCCTTTCATTAGACACTTATCTACAAAACTTAAAAAGAATATCCATTAGTGAAAAATTTTTGGTTTTTTAAGGCACAAAATGCTTCTGGGATTTGTAGTAAGAGATATGGATCCATCTGTATCACCTAGTTTAATTTTGATATTTTGCTACTAATCTCATAATTCCATATATCTTTATCAGGAGAATGAAGTGACCTATACAAGTTTAATTGCTCAATAATTCTGCTACCAAATAAGTATATGATTATCTCTTTCATTCTTTTATTTTGAACAAAGACTATCTGATGAAGAGTCTGATAGATGATAAGGATTACTCTCTAAGAATCTGTTTTTTTTTTTTTTGATTCAGCACAATATTATTATTAAAGATACTATTGTTCAGATTTTAAATATTAATAACTTGGGATGCAATTACGTCCATAAAATGCTCTCTGTTTTAATATAATTTATCAACTTATCTGAGAGAGAGTTTATGGAGAAGATTTGGCTTGATTCAGATATTCTTTTGGAAGCTGATGATTGTCTTCTTTCTTTCTTTACAGCTAGAGAAAGAATTGACTGGGAGACTTGGTATTAGAAGGCTTGATGGGAGTTTTACAGAGATCTAAAAGTTTTCTAAAATGGTAGAACTCTCTCTTCTGTCAATATAAATCAAAATATCTAGAATTTATATTGAGTTAGAAATTACAAACCTTTTTTGTTTTCTTAGTTTGTAATTTTTTCTCTCTTTATGCCATTTCTCTATATTTGTCTGGACTTTCAGTGCCACTTATACTTATGTTTTATTTAGATTAAACCGAATATACAGTATGTTACTTAATTTCATATTAAATTCATGATCAAAATTACTTTTGGTACCAGTCATGAATTTGTTAATTAAAATCTGAAATAATTATTCATCTATAATTCAGTTTAACCATCATGAGAAGGAGGATGACTCTCATGTTAATAACAGAATTTATTAGTGATGGGATTCTTCTTCCTAATAAAAAATGGCAAAAACTTCAATAGATTATAACTATTTTAACTAAAATTAAGTACATTTAAAAGTAAAGAATGCATTAAAAAATTGCTTAGTAAACAAAAAATGCTGTTGTATTAGTTTAGATTAATTATTGAAATGAATTAAACAACTTTAAAAATTAATGTTTTGTAATAATTATTGAAATTATTATGCTTTTAATTTAAATACAATATATATATTTAAAATTATTTTAGACAACATAGTATTTAATTGTTTTCTCATTTATATATATAAATGAAAAACAATTAAATGCATATATATAGTAACAATTATATATATAGTATAAATGACACAAATCTTTGATATGTGATAAATAAAATATATTAAACATTATATACATTATACAGTATATTTACTAGATATGAATAAAATATATGATAAGAAAGCTATAATTTTTTAAATATCTTTTTAATGATAAAAATATTGATTTAGTTTTGCTGATTAAATCAAGAAAATTGTAATAGATAATATCTTAAGCATTCTGTATTGTCTATATTCATTTGTAACTCAAAAATTGAATTTTTATTATGTAGCATAGATATGTATGAAAATACCTATAAAACTTAATAACTAATTTAAAATTTAAAATAAAAAATGTTGTTCTCTATAAATGAATAAAATATAGCTTTCATTAAATTTTTATAAAAATTTTTTTCTGACATTGGTTAATAGCTGTAATTTTAAATTTAAAGTTAATTATAATAAGATCTGTTATCTTTGATCAGAAATATACCAGTATGTTTACTTATAATTTATATCATTTTAAGAATTTTTCTTATAATTTCAATAATTTTCATCCATATTTATTATTTCATTTAAATTTTGCAAACTTTGTGCCAATTTAAATTTACAGTTTCGAAATTATAAACTAACTTTATTAAATTCATAGTTTAAAATTTTTAAATTCATATGGAAAGATGTTGTTATGTACTAAAAGATTTTATTTAAAATTTTTGAAATTTTGTATTGTATTTCAGGAATTTGTATAACATTAATTTTAGAATATATCTGTATTTTTTTATTATTAGATTATTGGTCAATTTAATAAATTTGATGAATGAACATATATAGTTATTATAGCTTAACTATTTAAAATAAAATTCAAATTAAAATTATGGGTTAAAAATATTACAAAAACTTCAGGTTTTTTAATTAAAATTATATTATCTCTTTTATTTATAAACATATCCATATAATATTTTTAAGTTATTTTCTCTATCATTTCTTTGTGAATATTATTAAGCATATGAATTATGTTATGTTAAATATAAAAATATAATAAATATGTATTGAAATTATACTACTGTAAGCAGAAAAGTATAAATAAATAGAATTTGCATAAAGAACTTAAAGACCTTGATGATTTAATAATGACAAATTTGCAAGAAAAATTGGAATGTTGGTTAAAATTTATCAAAACAAGTTTTATTTAATGCCATCTGTTTTTTAAAAAAGCATATTAACTTAAATCATAACTTAGTATTTTAAACTTATGTATTAAAACTTTACTCATTTTATATTTATTTATAAATTTCTGTAATTAATATATAATCTGTCAAATCTTTTAAAAGAATTTCTACATTGTTAATTCTTTTAAAATCCTGTTATAACAATCAATTTTTTAAATATAAAATTGAAAATCTATCCTTATATAGTATTATCTGGTATTATTTTATTAGTAATCTGATGATAATTGTTATAAACAAGATTATGATAAAATAATTTAATTAAAACTTAAAATTTTAATTTTTGAATAAAAAATTGAATGTTCATCATCATATTAGATATATTTGTCTTTTTATTCAAAAAATTACAAGAAGAAACTCAGATATTTGGGTCACCAATTTTTTTTTGCAATAATGCACACTTGTAGTAGTCCCCTAGAACAATATAATATGCAAGCAATAAAGTGCACAACTCAGGCTTTGGTGAAAAAATTGAGTAAGAAATTTTGTACTGAGCTCATATACTTCAGAAATTGAAAACAGTATAAATACCCCAGTAATGCAGTGATTAGTATCCTATTCTTGTAATTTTATGATTATTGGTTCAAATCTTGGTTTCGAAGTTTTTTTTATTGTATCTCCACATTTGTAATATTATATGGTATAATAAAACAGAGTTGTTACTTATCAATAACTTTTTAGTTGCTTATAATTTATACAATATTTATATAAGGATACAAGGAATACAAGAAATCACAATTCACAAAATGGCTGGCCATTTATAGATTTAGTCAAAGCCCGAAATATACTAGAATTTACAATTTGGCCAGGCAATCGTAATGTGCCTGATAATCAATGACCAATTCGAGAAGTCCAAGAAAAGTGGCCAAAGCTAGAAGTTTTCAGAACTAAGTAAGCAAAGTGCATTCGTACGAATTTTGACTTAGTCATCAGCGAGAATGGGATTATCTGTCATGTCACATATTTGTCTTACAATACTGATGCAAGAGATTATAGAACTTACCTATTTCTAATATGAATGTGATTGTCTCTCAGAGTAAGGAAAAATGTAGATATGTATATTTCGGGCTTTAGACAAATGACTTGGCCAAATCTAGAAATGGCCAGCAATTTCGCAAATTAGCTATATGTCGGGCATTGGCCATAATATATACCAGTACATATATAAAATATTTAAAACAAATAAAAAAATACAAATAACTGACCCTTCCCTGGTTAGATCAAGAGTTCTTGATCTTTTTGGAGTCACAGAACACTTTTAATTATTAGTATTAGAACTCCTGTCTTTTAGAATTAACTATATTTTACTTACAGCTCTATTACAGGATCCAAATTTTTCTTGTAAAATGTTTTCGGTCTTTCTACGAGAGCCTCTTCAGTATTCTACATAGATATTCTTATTGTAATTGTTTTCAAACAGTTCAATTTCTTTTAAAACGTATCGCTCTTTAAATTACGTCATAACTTCTATTTTTTGTTTTTTAAAACTTCTTTTTAGACTCCAAACTTTTAATTATAAAAAAATTTTGCAGAAACCAAAATTAATAATGTTTGTATAAGGCTATATAATAATAAAACTAACAAAAAAAAAATATGCAAGCAAAAACTTCAAATCTTAGCACATAATAGCTTTTTCGGCCTGTTATTAGTGCTAAGTTTGGATGTTTTTGTATATGTAAGCAGTTTTTAACATATGTTTTATTAAAATTGTTGCAACAGAGTCAGGATTAAAAAGGACACTTTGACCTCAGTAATATAAAATATTTTAATCATTAATAGGTAATCATATATTAATATACAAGACATAAAAATAATGGCTGCCTTTACTTCGGCATGCTGCAGACGAACTCCGAAAAAACAACTAGCGCCACCGACAAGTAAAAAAAACACTGCAAAAAATGTTTATTCACTCTTTAACACTCCTCCTTGAATTAACATTTTTTGTTTTTTGAGAAGTGTTAATTTTTCTGTGTTACATGTAACAGTACTATTAAAAATTCTTAAGTCCGAAATCTTCAATACATCTGTTATGAACTGTCTTGGGTAAAGATTTTGTCAATACATCTGCAGGCATTTTTTCAGATGGTAAATACTCTAAAATTATTTCTTCTTTTGCTATATGCTTTTTAATAAAATGATACTTTAAATCTATGTGTTTTGATCTTTGACTATTTATGGGATTTTTCCAATATTTATAGCTCTCATATTATCACAACATATTTTAATTGGGTTGTTGTTGCTATCCAATTCGCTAATTAGTTTTTTTAACCAGAGTGCTTCCTGTATTGTGAAAGAAAGAGCTATATATTCTGCTTCAGCTGAAGATAATGCTATTGTTTTTTGTCTTTTACTATGCCACGAGATGAGACCTCCTTGTACTTTAAAACAAGACCCAGTAATTGAATATCTGTCATTTAATTTATTTCCCCAATCAGAATCACTGTATCCATTTAAATCACAATTGCTATCTTTACTATATTCTAATTTAAAATTTAATGTTCTTTTTATATATCTAAGCAATCTCTTTATAGCATTCCAATGGGCCTTATTATAATTTCTATTAAATCTGCATAATAAACTTATGCTAAATGCAATATCTGGACGAGTAATCTGTGAAGCATAGAGTAAGCTTCCCGCAACTTCTTGATATGGCACTTTTGATGGAATAGCATCTTTTGACGATAAATCATATAATGAATTTATATTAGTTTCCAATGGTGTAGATACAGGACTGCATTCAGACATTTAAAATTTTTCCAAAATATTTTTGATATTCAGTTTGGTCAATCCACAGTTTGCCTTTTTTATCATCTCTGGTGATTCTGATACCTAGACAATGATTTGCTTCTCCAAGGTCTTTCATTTCAAAATTTGATATTAATTTTTGCTTAATCAAGTCCCTTAGTTTATTTCTATTATAAAAAATCAATAAATCATCTACATAAACTGCAATAATTATTAATCCATCTTTATTTCTATTGTAATAAATGCAAGGATCAGCATTTGATTGTTTCAATCCCGATTCGATAAAAACTATGTGTTTTTTATTCCAGCATCTACCACTTTGTTTAAGACCATAAATTGCCTTTTTTAGCCACCATAATTTCCCATCTTGACCTTCAGTTGTTTCAGGAGGTGGCTTTACATAAATTTCTTCCTGTAAGTCACCATATAAATATGCAGTTGTTACATCCATGTGGTTTATTTTCAGATTTTCTTTTGCAGCCAAAGAGAAAAGATATCTTAAGGAAGTATATTTTATAACTGGAGAATATGTCTCTTGGAAATCCATACCTTGGGACTGTGCACAACCTTTCATTACTAAACGGGCTTTAAATTTTGGGATCTTTGTTGTTTCATCTTTTTTTATTTTAAACACCCATTTTGTTTCAAGCGGTTTTTTCCATGGAGAGTAATCAATAACTTCGTAAGTTTCATTCTTTATTAGGGAACCAATTTCTTTTTCTATTGCCTCTTTCCACTTGGAATTTGTATCTGATAAAACTTCTGTGGCACTTAAAGGTTCTACTTCCATATTTGGTACATCAACATATTTCTCCTCCTCGGTCAAATAGGTAATATAATCCGGCCATTCCTTTCGTTCTCTCATTTTTCATTACATCTACATTCTCTAATGTAGATGTAATATGTTTAACTGCTAATCGATCCTGCTCATGGTCAGAAATCAATTCGTTTTTTGTAACTGATTCTTTTTCATCAAGAGGTGTTTCATCTACAAACAGAGGAGATAAATTTTTATTAGCTTTGGTCTCTATAGGCTGTCCATCTTCCATGTTTTGGTAAGGAATTTCTAGAAAGATGACATCTCTGCTAATTGTGATTCTTCCATTTTTCGTATCTATTAAACAATAACCTTTTGTATTTTCACAATAACCCACAAAAGTTAATTTTCGTGATTTTGGATCCCATTTTTTTCGTAAAGGTTTTGGTATTTATATATAGCTTCCACTATTATATACCTTATAGCTTTACAACCAAATATCCTGAGATGAAAAAGGTCAGGTATTTCACCATTCCATAACACATGAGGTGTCTTGTCACTAAGTATCTTGGAAGGAGATCGGTTAGTTAGATATACAGCAGTTGATATCGCTTCTGCCCAAAAACTTTTTGGGAGATCTGCATCAATCAGCATCGCCCTACTAGTGTTTCCTTTTCTACTAGTGTTCGATTAGTTCGTTCTGCAACACTATTTTGTTGGGGATTGTGCCAAACAGTTAGCTGATGAAGAATTCCTGAGGAGCAGAGTTTGTGTTTAAATTCTCTATTAATATATTCCTTTCCATTGTCAGATCTATTTTCTTGATCTTTTTTCCGGTTTGATTTTCTACCATTGCTTTAAATTCATCAAAAACTTCTGATACTTGAGATTTTTCCTTCAGGAAATATACAAATATTTTCCGGGAATAATCATCTACAAAGATCAGGAAATATCTACTCCCACCGATAGAGAGAGTTTCCATCGGTCCACACAAATCTGTATGGATGAGCTCCAAAACTTCTTTAGTATGCCTTTTGCTCCTTTTAAATGGCAATCTAGAATATTTGCCTTTAATGCATAATTCACAAGGACTGTCACTAACAAATTCACTATTTATTCCTGTCGACATATTGATAAGTTTTCGCATACTTTTATGATTTAAGTGTCCAAGTCGAAGGTGCCAGAGAAAGTTTTCATTATTAGCATAGAAGCTTACATTTTTAGTTTCACATGGACTGTCCATGCTGTAGATTCCATTTTCATTATGGGCAGTGGCTACTAATTCACCATTTTCATCTATTATGCGACCACCTTCTTTATCAAAAATGACTGTGCCCTTTATTTACTATTTTACTGACAGGTAATAGATTTACTGCAGCATTTGGAATATAGAGTACATCCTGTGCCTCAATTTTAACTTTGTCTTGGTTAGCTAAAAACTCTAAATCAGCAGAGCCTATATTTTCAGTATCAGGTAAGAATTATCTGCAGCTGTGATCTTTGCTTTATTAGAAATAGGATTATTTAAACAGTGCACATCTTTGGTTATATGAGAGGATGTGCAGGAATCTAAGTACCAAGTTGACTTTCCTTTACCTTCATTATTTTCAAGAGAAAAATATGACAAAAAGGCTCTTTTGGTTTTTTGAGATCTTAGAGTCGGATTTCTTGTCTTCCGACTGTTTGTTTTCTATATTTTTCCTTGATCTGAATCGACAAAACTTTGCTATATGATTAGGTTTATTGCATATATAACATCTTGGTGGTTCATTAAATTTTTTCTTTACAAAATTCTTTTTTGTATAAAGAGCAGCCTCATTATCAGAACTTTTAACTTCATCTATCTTAACATCCTGTAATAATTTTACTTTTATTAAGTCGCCTGTAATTTTCGTTCCTGAGCTCTCTAAACCCATTATCATAGGTCTGTATTAATCAGGTAGACCTGCTAGTAATAAAGTTCTGACCCATTCATAGTTCACCTCAAATCCTATTTCGTTTAGCTTATGAGCGGTTGAAATAATCTGGTCACAATAAAAATCAACTGACTTGCAATTTGATAGCTGTGTAGTAACTAACATTCTTAGTAAACCGACACAACGTGTGAGTCCAGTGTCCTCAAAGATACTTTTGAGAGCATTCCAGGCTTCTGCAGCAGTTTTCGTTGATTTAATGTGGGAATAATTGGTCAGATCGACATGTAAAATTATTTTTTGCTCGAGCTTTACTATCTTTTTTTCTGTTGATAGCGACAGTATCATCTTTCACTTTGACCACTTCCCACAAGTCGTGTATCAACAATGCTTGCATGGCGAATTTCCAACTATTATAATTTTCTCTACCTATTAACTTTTCAATCTGTGGTGTAATACTCGAAGAAGCACTCATTTTCGTTCTTTTAACTTCTACTACTTTTATATAAATATATAATAAAAGATACACTCACAGTTTCGTTTCTGCTAGCGATGAACTTAATTTCCTTTCTCGTTAGTTGACCAATTAATCCAAATTTAATCCTTGAAACTGGACGCACTTTGACCTGGGCCCATAACCTGTTGCAGCAGAGTCGGGATTAAAAAGGACACTTTGACCTCAGTAATATAAAATATTTTAATCATTAATAGGTAATCATATATTAATATACAAGACATAAAAATAATGGCTGCCTTTACTTTGGCATGCTGCAGACGAACTCCGAAAAAACAACTAGCGCCACTGGCAGGTAAAAAAAAAACACTGCAAAAAATGTTTATTCACTCTTCAACAAAAATTTATAGGTTACATATATTTCATAATTTCACAGAACAATGGTTAAGAATCACTGAATATACTTGATGATAAAAGAAATATGACTGATTTATCTGGAATATGACAAACAATTTTAGTTAATAAAATACAAGTAGGCCTTGATTAGTGCAAGTTTGAATAATGCAATTTCGATTAGTGCGACTTATAAAATTAATACCATTTTTCAGTTAGTGTGAGCAAATATTTGATTAATGCGAGCTGTAAGCATAGACCAGTCTTACTGACAAAGCTCCGCCTCCTTTTATGATGTCAATTAACAAATTACCATTAATTTTCGGTTAGTAAAACCGGACAAGGAGCAGTCACTTGGCTTTGAAGAGGTGAAACACCAAAAAGATGGGCTTTTTTGTTGTTAGCTATTTAACATTACTATTATTCAGCCTTGCTATCATATACATACAGTATAGTACAGAATTTTCTCTTTTAGAAAATATCGAAATGGATAAAAGGAAGAACATTTTTGATGATAAAACAGTAAACGAAAAAAAGAAGTTAGTGATTACACTACACCAAAAAATGGATGTGATTGAGTGACATAAAAGCATACTTTGTTAAATTTTTTTAAATAAGGATATCTTTACAAAATTATTTGCCTATTATATTGCTGTGCTACCGATATTATTTATTTTCTTTTGTTTATTATCTGATTTCTTTATTTAAAATAAAACTTGTGAAAAAAATTTGTTTTTGTTATCTTTTGCTGTCATATTCTGCTAATAAACAAATAGAAAACTTGTTAAAAATTTCTCATTGGTTCATTAACTTAGCTTATTAGTTCTATCTGGAACTAATTTACTGATTCAATAAAGTTGCAATGCTTAATCGCAAATCGGACTATCCACTCAATTCTCGACTCAGAATTGGCAGCCAGGCGGCGCCAATCGCCTTCTGTCAACTTCTGGTTTCGATTTAGCGGTTGGTTTGATGATGGTATGAGATGCAATTCCTGGTAAGTTTGTGAGGAAGTTAACTTTGACCTATCTTATTTTTATTTTATTATGCACTCTATTATTTATCGTTATTTTCCTATATGCTAACGTATTATATTTTAGTTTAAAAGTTAACTTACTTCCACCTTCTCCGTCGTAGTTGGCAATCAC
>AYEL01056730.1:0-24051 GCA_000484575.1 Olivierus martensii | reverse complement strand
TCATTAAGCTTCAATAAATAGGTATATGTATAGGTATATGACGAACAGAAAATAAACTAAAAACTAAAAGAAAAAAGTGCGTCTTATACGCCGGCAAATACGGTATTTATTGTTATTGTGTAATAATAATAAATATCTCTTACTTAGAGTCAGTTTACAAATACAGTGACAAGTAAGCATTATGTTTGGGAAATGAAACAAATATAATAAATCAAATTTTTTTAAAATAGTCATAATTGTTGAAAAAGGATTGAAAATTGACAGATTTATAGAAATGGCCTAATGCCACTAAATATATTTCAATAGAAACCTTGCATATTGAAAGATAAAAAAATAATGAGTATAAATATGAAATTTTAAAGTAATAAATGATGTTTGTGTAAAAAATAACTAATTTTTTAATTGGATATTCTGAACATTGAATACAAAAAAGGCTTTGCCTCTGCATGTTTTAAAACTATGGAATTCAAAACTGCATAAATCAGAAACCAACTGCTTATAATATTTTTTGTGTTTAAAGACTGCTTATTTGAATAAATGAATGTGTATAAAAGAAGAGAAACATGCTGCAAAACAGAAAAGCACATGCATAAATAGATAATCTACTTAACAACTTTAATAAATAGTTATAAAAATAACTGCAATTTTAGTTTTTGTGTGCTACATAATGAAGATAGTTACTGAACCAATTGCTCTGAAAAACCTTTATGAAAAGTTAGGTTTTATCCTGACAAAATGCATTATTATTTTGAAAGTCATAAATTAGACATCTGTTTAAAAATTTTGAAAACAGACAAAAAAGTAAATGTTCCTCTTATTATAAATAAGAGGAATATTTAATTTTTTGAAATTAAATGTTTCTCTTAATTTTTAAGAATTCTTGAATAAACTTTTTGATTTATGAATTTCAAATTCATAAATCAAAAAGTTTATTCAAGTCTCTAAAGCTTGTAACTCAAAAAATTACACTTATACTAAACTCAAAGGTATTGAAGCAAGTGTATATACTATTATGTAATGTATATTATATATTGAATGACTTAGTGTTAGCAGCAACAGCTTATGAACCCAGAAAGTGATGGTGCCAGGTTTAAAAAAATGGTATTTAGATTAATATAAAATCAGGATTTTAATATAAATAATAAAACAATAAATATACTTATTTTTGCATGATTAATTTGTTTATACAGCTTTACAATTATAATCAGCAAAGTTATGAATCTCATGATGGCATATTTAAAATATGTAATTACATTAATCCCTAGTATCAATAATTTAGTAAAACAAACAATAATGAAAACTAGCAAAAAATTTTTAAGGGGCATTTAAAATTGAAAAAAATGCAATAAATAAATAAATCTAATTATTCTCTGTATTTTAACAAAGAAAATAGCTCATTAGCGAGTTGTTGAGTCTCTTTGTTATGGAATAAAAACAAAAATTAAGCATAATTATAAATCACCAAATCAATAAAAAAAATTGCAAAAGATTGTACAATATGTAGTGACACACAAAGTAGTTAATAGTACACTTGACACAGGCCTGACAGAACAGTTCCAATGCTCCGTAAACTCATGCATATTCCCAGTGCATCAGCAAGTGGCAACTAGTCATAACAATGTACATTGCTATGTAATATCTCATTTCACTGTTTATTTGGCTGGCCTCAAGTATGGTAGAATGCAATAATAAATATATTTTTTATGGAAAATGATTTTTATTTTTATAACAATAATTTTGTTTAAAAAATTATTGGTGGGACCTGGCCCCTAAATGACAAGCTGCCTGAGTATTATTGTCTGTGTTTGAGTTTCTAAAATAAATATATAATTATAAGGCAACTAATTAAGGATTTTTGGGAAAAATTTTCCCATTTTGAAATACTATGATAGCATGTTAAAGAAACTAAATATGATATGTCTGTTACTAAATCATTTCACTTTCACAAATTTGCAAAATTTCTGTAGAATATGAATTTTTTTAACTTTTAAAATAAAATTGTTTGTTCATATGTAGGAATGTTCATAACTAGATGAACAGCTATATCTATTAAATTTATTCTAGCTTTTATTACTTTTTTTTATTTACAAGAACAATATCAAATGCAGGCACACACCAAATTACTTGATTGTAAGGTGAACTTTTTTTATCATCAAAAAATTCTCATTAACTAAGAACTAGTGCCAGAACATGGATACAGGGGATTGATATTGCAGTTAGTTGCTTACTGATTAAGCTATTTATAGCATATATTTTATGCTATAAATATTTATACACATTTTCTCTCCTTTTTGATCATATTAGCTCAAAGGCTTATCAAAGGTTTGTGTTATCTGATCAAAATTATATGTTAAAATTTAAAAGAAATTAACAATAAACAAGCAATACTGAAGAAAACTAATCACCAATTTTCCAAATATTCCTTTATTTTGGAAATATTAAAATTAATGGATTACAATATATCATCAAAATTATCTTCAATAATATAACCAGTATGTTGAATGCTATAAAATATTAAATAACCAGTCTTATTATCATTGCTGTAATAGTATAGTTATTGTCCGTCCACAAAAGCCACACCTAGCTAAGGTGGATGAATCCAAATGCAAAAGGGAAAGTATTTTATTAGATAAAAATTATTGAATTAATATTAAGTTCTGTTAAATATACTATTTCCAATATCGAAACTAATCATTTAGCATTCGACATTACAATAAACTTCCATTCAACTTCAGTTATCTTGCATTTGAAAACATCCATGTGCAAAGCTGTCATTCCTATTTTGTCACTGGACTCATTCAGTTAGTGCACGCTTACTCATGTCGATGGTTGCGGCTAAGCTGGACGGACAGTATGTAGTCATTATAATTTTATATTAATGGTATATTAAATTATCTTGGTATATATTATTATAAAAGGATATATAATGGTTAGAATTATATATTGGTTGGTATTAAATTGTATTTAAATATTAACCAATGCTGCTTGGTTAATATTTAAATACAATTTATACGTTAATTTATGTAAATAATAGCCTACGTATATTATTCTCTAAAATCTATAGGAGCAATGTAAACAAGCCATATATCATCCCTGCTTAATGCTTAGAGCTTGTGACAATGATATAAAATAAAAATCTTAGTAAATCTTTTGTAACAGGAAAATTTCAGAAGATTGAATGACCATCATTTTTAAATAGATAAATCTAGAGAAATAATGTTACTTAATAGTGTCATTAAAGGCAGATTTTAAATTTTATAAAAATCAATCAAATTCAGGTAGTTCTCATTTTGAGTTTCCAAGTTTGTGAGTTTTTTCAAATATGAAGTATCAAAAATTCAAAAATATGAATGTTAATTGTGAAAACATAAATCTCCAACATTCATAAATACATTTCAAATCACGCATATATTGCCATACAGTACAGTATAATTAACAGAAACTCCATCATCTATAAAATCAGAAAAATCAAAATAGTAGTATGAGAGCAGAAGTAGCACACTTTCTAGGTGCTATGGTTTTACCATTACATAATAACTTTCATTATGTAAATAACTTTCATTCCCAGATTGTGCCTAAGGCAGTATTAGTTCATCTGCATAAAAGCTTATCTACTTAACTGTCAATAAGAATGAAGAATAAAAATTCTTTAATATTTATATGACACAAATAATTTTATTACAGTACTCAACTTACACAATTTTGACATATGTGGTTTTAGAAATACATAAATGTATTTTAAGTTTTTAATTTTTATTAAATTTCCATAAAACACTAATGAAAAATTTATTAAACAATTTATATTTTTGCAAGAATATCAGTTATGGCCTTAAATTTTCTTGTACAGTGGTGTCTTGCAATTCAACACTAATCCGTCGCTGAACTAATGTTGAATTGAGAAACTCAAATTGCAGGACAATATTTCCCATACAAGAATTTGTAAAATAGATTAATTCATTATCCATCCCCATTCCATTCCCCTTTGGGTGAGATGAGAGAGATACACTATATTATTTACTTTATTGTATGTGTTTTACTATTTTATAATACACTAAATTATAAAATACACTATTTTATACACAACACACACTTTATTAGCTTTTGGATGTTGGGAATGAAATCTTCCAGCAGACACCCTAGCACCCATAATCTTCTCTCTCTGTTGCAAAACGTTGCCACAATTGTCCTATGAACGCCATACTCGAGTTACATTTTAATTGTTCTACCTTTCTGCACTTTATCTACAATTTTTTTCCTCATCTCTTTGCTCAATCAAGTGTTCTTCTTTTTCAAATTATTCCTGTGGTCAGTTCTCTCTGAAACCATCCCTCACTTGAAAAATAATAATAATTACAAATTTTTTACTTTCTGAAAAATGTAGAATTTTGAAAATTAACACAAACAACAAAGTAGCCCAAAAAGAACTGACAAATAGCAAATGACATATCACAATTCCATGCACGCACATGTGTCAACATGCAAAACTCAAATGTCGAATTGTGAGACCGTTGAACTGTGAGGCACCACTGTATATTTAAAATAGGCTCACAAATTTCATTTAATCAGTCTGTTTGCTAATGCCTCCATTTGTTTATATTGAATTTGAGCATTGATGGACTTGCACAGTTTTTGATTTATGCGGAATTTTTTAGGATGAGTTAATTGCATAAGTCAGGGACTTACTGTATTATAATAATTTTCTTGATTTCAAAGGCTTTTATGTTTACATTTCTTTAGATAGATAAATCATTGTTTCACCATAAACTATTGATTTTGTTGATCTTTACTTAATTTTATTATGGTCAAATTTCATTATTGAGAATGGAATCCTGGTATTTACATTTTTTCTAATAAATCATTGTTTCACCATAAACTATTGATTTTGTTGATCTTTACTTAATTTTATTATAGTCAAATTTCATTATTGAGAATGGAATCCTGGTATTTACATTTTTTTTATGGAAAATTGATTCTAAGTTTACAAGTTCTTACTTTATAAACTCATTCCAAAACAAATTAACCCCTAAAGTCAAAGATTATCTTTAGTTCAAAAGTTATTAGATGAAACTTTTGAAGTTTGAATGTTCATCATTTTTAAGTAGTTGCAGGTAAAAGGTTAATTGATGCATCATTAAAATTATATTAAATGACACAACATTATCTTATTAAATTTCATAAAAATCTAATGTATAGTTTAGAATATATTTATATACATTTTTTTAGGCATTATTTTTCTGGAATGTTTAGTCCCCATTTATTCATTATGTTTGAAATATTAAATTCTACAAAATAGCACATACACACAAAAGTTTTTGGATTCATATATTGAAATTACTTAGATTGAATTTTATATCCAACTTTTAATTTTGACTTAATTGCAACAGTTATTTACCAACCAACATTAAAAACTTACTAAATTTCTGTTTACTGTTAAGATATTCAACTGAAAATAATTGTTAACTTAATTATTTTCAGTCGAAAAGTATAACACTGAAAACACAACTAAATTTGATTAAATTTATTAATTGTTTTTTAGTTTAATTGATTTTTTTTCATTTTTAATGTAAAATTTCTCAACTATTGGATCATATTTCTGTGATTTGTTAGCTATTTGCTGATCTTGCTAGTTCCATTGATTAATTATAAATTTTTGACTAGTTTAAATTCTTGTGGTTTTTCTATTTTGCATTGTTCTTTAATCTTTTTTAAATATAATATATTTTTTTTTATTTGGCATTTAGTTTCAAAGGTTTTAATTTTTGTGAAGTTTACTCTTCAGAAATTTTAATTTAAAAAATCAAACATAAATTATAACTATTAAATAAAATATTCTAGCATTTAATTTTTAGTTTTTGTAGTATATTTATAACCAAAGAATTTTACTATATATATTAAATAACATATAAATAAGCCATATTTATATAGAATTGCTTGTTTCATTGAAAAATATATTTTTGTTAAGTTAAAGTCATAGTTTCTTATACATTGTAATTTTTTAACTTTTTATTTCACAGATTTTTGAAAATTTTAAATTAAAAATTTTCTAAAAATGAGAGATTTAGATAATAATGAGATTTATAAATAGCTAATTTAATTATTTATTTGCTTAAATGAATATAAATTTTATCATATGGTTTAGTTTTTCTGTAAGTCAAGTAAGTGCCAGAAGAATGTTAAAATAAACTATTTAACTACAGTTCCATCTCTTTTGTTCAGTTCGAAAAACATTAACACAGATTGTGTTTATCCCCATTACTAATGGTTCAATACTGTGTATGTATTTTGTCTAATTGCATTTCCAATTTACTTTCATTTTTTGAAAATGAACTAATTATAGCTTCTTGTTGTTGTTAATGCAGTTTTTGTACATTATCATTAATGACTAATTTAATACTCCACTTTTTTAATGTGATATAGCAACATCACATTATATGGAAAATCATATTAACTTCTTACACAATTCCAAATTGAATGCGTATTTAATTTATTCATCATTGAAATACTTTAAGATTATTCATATTGGAATATTTTATGCTTAATCAAATCAAAATATTTAAAATTTATGGAGAAAATGCTACTGTTTATATAAAAAGTACTTCAAATATAAATAAATATACTTAATTGTCTTTATTGTATTTATGTAGGCTACAAAAATAGGATTCTAAACTTCCTGTTACAAGTTTTTTACTATGTAATGGTTGTGTTTAAATTTTCACTTTGTGCCATAAAAAATTTTACTGATATAATTTCTGTTTTAAATGCTATTGTTTTCTAATTGATTATAAAATTGTTGCTTGTTTCTTCTCAGTATTACAATTTATTCAGAATCTGTTCACAGTCCAATGATTGAATTTTTTTAACTGATTATTATAGCTAATCTAGAACAATGTAAAAATTTTGTTTTCAGTCATATTTATTACTTTTTAAAAGTTTAAAATGTGCTAATACATATCAAAATATTCTATGCAAGATTTTGAGAAATTACATTCCACAATTGCTCCTTTTTTATGCTTTCCAATTAAATTAAAAAAAACTCTCTTTTTTTAAAATGTCAAGTATTATAAATTGCTTGTTGAGATTTTCTTTAAAGAAGAAAAATTGAACAAAATATTTTTGTTTGTAAATGTGATATACAAGAGAGCTTAAACTGTGATAACAATTTTGTGTGTTAATATACAGTGATAGAAAAACTATCTAACATTATACAATATATTAAAAGAATTTATATAGTGTTTTAAAGTGCAAGATTAAATTTATTACAGTTTGTATTCACAATAAGAGAGCAATGAAAAAGCCTAATACATCAGTCATCTTTGATTCAAACTTGTTTCCAGTTTTTATTTAATGTAAATATTACATTTATAGTTATAAATATAAAAAGCTTATATTTTAATTATATTATTAAAAATTGAGTTTAAAAGTAAAAATATAAAATAAAATAATCTGTTGTAAAATAATCTTTATAATTATTGATATTAGTAAGTTTGAATTAAAGATAATTGACTATATTAATAAAATCTATAAAGCCATAAAATGTTACATTACTTGTGTCATATTTTTATTGGAATTTATGTAGGGATAATAATATAGGAGCTCCCTGATTTATATTCAATGTTATATAAGTTCAATATATCTATAAATTATTGCATAAATATTGTGGTAAATTAAAAAATTGCATACTATATTTTTATAGATTACTTACAAGACATGATATAGCTATTGCAATACAAAGCATATACAATTTATATCTTTATAATAATAATTATGTAAATTTGATAACTTTCTATAGTAAAGTTAACTATCAATAGTATCATTAATTCTCATTATAACAGTTATAAATATATGGTGATATTGCAATGTTAAAAAAATGCAAAAATTTACAGATGAATTTTAAAATATTTTTCAAAATTTTTAATGTAAAATCAGATTGACATAAGTTGGGGAACTCCTGTATATCCCAATGTGCAAATTGCATGTTAATGTGCCTTGGAATTCATGTACTGTATATGATTTTTGTTAATATAGAAGCAGAAACACTTTGAATAATGTTCTTTATACTCTCACTGACAGAGCAAAAAATTTTGTTGTAAATGCTTAAAATCATTTTTAAAAGATTAAAAAAAATTAAATTTTCTTATAAAAATTTGTTGTATAAAATTTAATATTTGAGTCATAAAGTAAGTTTTGGTGAAATTTTTTGATTTGTAGATGTTTTATGAAATGTTAATAAATAATTTATAAATTTCAAATTAATGTTTATTTCCTTTATTTTAAAAAATATTTTAATAATTTTGAATAAAGATATATTATGGGAATTTTCTACAAATTATTTGTATTGTTAAGTATACCAAAAATTGAATGAAGATAATTTTATTATAACGAACTTGAAGAAATATTGAAACTAATTTATTATTTTGAAATGAAATATATAATTAGATTTATAATCATCTTTAATTAAAATACTAATTACATGTTTTATGAAATACAAATAACATGAAATGGCTTCATTAAATTGAAATTAATGTAGAAAATATCGTTATTTGAATAATAATTAAAAAATCAAATAAAATGTAAAGTAATAAAATTAAAATTAAATAATTAGCAAACTATTAATGTGATGTTATGACATGTTATAATGATCATTGATGCTATGCAACAATGATCATTATGTGAGGAAGTTAACTTTGACCTGTCCTAATTTTATTTCATTATGCACTCTATTATTTATCGTTATTTTCTTATATGATAACGTATTATAATTTAGTTTAAAAGTTAACTAACTTCCACCTTCTCCGTCGTAGTTGGCAATCACGTGATACGGAACCCGTCTCCGGAAGATCTATCCCGGTCATCGCGTCATAGGACAAATTTACAGACACTACGAAAATATCATACATTACTGAAGTATTTTAATTTCCGTTTTTTTTTTTTTTTTTTTTGATTAGACGTTACTTTTTTGTTAGATTGTTTTGTAGAGAATTATATTTAAGTTAGAACTTAGAAAAGACCTGAGCTCAGGCAGAACTCTGGAATTTGCAGAGTCGCTAACCGTTAGGCTTAGCTGATAAGTACATAGTATTGACATTCGTTCTTCTCCGCGACTTTGCAATTATTCTATAATGAAAAGATAAAGATGGGAGTAAATTATTTAAAATTAAGAATATTTCTTAATGTTAGTGTTTAATTTTACTGTATAGTGTTTTAAAATTTATTTATTTATTCAAATACAATATTTAAATTTTCAATAGCTCAATAAGTAATCAATAAACTAATAAAACAATGACAATATGAAAAAAATACTATCTAATATCATTTTTGTTGACTGAATGTTTGAAGAACTTTTGTTTTTTTCAATCTCAATATTTAAGTTAATTTTTGAGCATGCATTTGTTTATTGTGAGACAAAGTGGGCAAAAGTTTATCACTCAAAAATTCAGATGGGAAATTATCTATATTTCTCAAGTATTCATGATGTTTTATCAAATACTCTTGACACGTAGTAGTAGTAGAAAAGGGAGGAGCCTACCCAGCCCAAGCATCGCAACCAACAATGGTCTATTGTGCATCCCCAATCATATCCCAGAAGAAGAAGACCCGTCTTTGAAACAAACGACAATATTTTCCTCAATGGGACAGTAGCAAGATCCTTTGGAACAAGAAAATACATCCCCAAGAGATCACACCTAAGCCACAAAAGGACCACAAGTTCACACAGAATGTGAAAAGGAGTTTCCTCCTCATACTGACATCATCTACACATAGGGCTTTCAGCAAGTCCAATCAAATGAAGATGTCTTCTAAAATGACAGTGCCCTGTAAGAAGCCCTGTTACAATCCTAACTTCATATTTATTCAGAGAAAGCAACTCTTTAGTTCGCTGAACAGAGTAACCCAAAATGAGAGCCTTCGTCTCCCTAAGGCCAGAGATAGACCTCCAGAAAGCGTGATGCTGGGCCTCCAGCCAATCTTTGACAACCTCACCAAAGACATCCGAACCAATGCCCAGGACAGGCTCAGGTCCAAAAAAAAAAGACATCCGAACCAATGCCCAAGACAGGCTCAGGTCCAAAAAAGGGGCAAGAAGCCCTTTCCCTGGCAAGCCTATCAGCAATCTCATTGCCCCCAATCCCCTTGTGCCCTGGCACCCAAACAAGTTGCACCCTGTTCTTAATGGCCAGTTCCTTAATGAGAAGATGGCATTCCCAGACAAGTTTTGAAACAAATCAGGAGCTGTCAAGTGCTTCAAGACCAGCCTGACTGTCAGATAGGATAAAATATGCTTACCAGCATAATCCCTATCAAAAGTAATTCTAACACATACAGAAATAGCAAAAATTTCTGCCTGAAAGACAGTAGCAATCCAGCCAAGGAAATAGGAATAAAACATCTGCGTCCCTTGATACTGATAGCAAAAATTTCTGCCTGAAAGACAGTAGCAATCCAGCCAAGGAAATAGGAATAAAACAAGGAAATAGGAAAAAACCCAAGGAAATAGGAATAAAACATCTGCGTCCCTTGATACTGTCGCCAAATTCCCCTCCCCAGCTCTCCAAACTAGGAAAAACAACAGTGAAGGGCGGAAAAAGTTAAATCTAGGTACCATGTAATCCTTAACCATCCCAAGAATGGTACAGTGTATCTTGTTCCACTCAAAAGACAAATGCTCCACCTTATGGGTCCAAGAAATCCCTTTCCCAGAAGAATGAAGCCTATAATAGCCCTCCCAAGCACTCGCCTCAACAACAAGTGCAGAGGAGGAATGCACGAGAACCTCGAGCAGCAGTAGGAGCAGTCTTTATAGCTCCAGTAATGCCTAAACAGACCAGCCTTTGAATCTTTCCAAGTTCAGCCTTGCAAGTCAAGTATGACCCTTTGCCACCATACATGGCAGCATAAGTAAGAATAGGTCTCACAACCATGGTATAAATCCAAAACAGCCCAGACCTAAGACCCCAAGTCTTACCCAAATTACCCCTGAAAGCCCAAAGAGCCCTACAGGCTTTCCCCACAACAAACTCAATGTGTTGCTTCCAAATCATACCTTTGTCAAGCAGAGCAAGCCCAAAGTGCCCTACAGGCTTTCCCCACAACAAACTCAATGTGTGGCTTCCAAATCATACCTTTGTCAAGCAGAATGCCAAGGTATTTGACCTGAGTAGAAAACTGCAACCTTTTACCGAAGAAGGTCGGTTCAGATAACCCTGCCAACTGTCTTCTCCGAGTAAAAGGCACAATAACAGTCTTAGCTGACAAGACAATCCATCCCTATTATACCAGTAAGAAACTGTATTAAGAGCTGTTTGTTCAGATAACCCTACCAACTGTCTTCTCCAAGTAAAAGGCACAATAACAGTCTTAGCTGACAAGACAATCCATCCCTATTATACCAGTAAGAAACTGTATTAAGAGCTGTTTGAAAGACCTCAAACAGTCCTAGGAAATTTCCTCACTACAATGATGGCTATGTCATCAGCATATCCAACAGTGAAGAAACCCTTCCCATTGAGTAAAGCCAATAACTCATTCACAAGGCTCCAAAGAAGGGGAGACAACACCCCCCTGTGGACATCCCCTGTCAGTGAGAATCATAACTTCCTCCTCATAGAGTCTACTAAAAACAACCCTATGCCTCACCATGGAGCCAGTCCAACGAATAATCGTTGAACTGACTCCATGCCTGAAAGCAGCAAGGCTAATTTGCTCAAAAGAAGTAGTCAAAAGCCCCTTGAATATCAAGGAAAGCACCAAGGGCAATCTCCTTGTACCCAATAGCCCTCTCAATGAGCGAAACAACCTCATGATGAGCATTCTCAGTCGATTTGCCATATTGGTAGGTAAATTGACTGCGATAGAGAGGGATCCTAACCAAGGCCCCATCCCTAATAAACCTATCCACCAACCTCTCCAATGTCTTCAATAGAATGGACGTCAGACTGATTGGACGATAGGACTTAGCCTCGGTATAAGAATTACGCCCAGGTTTAGGTATAAAAGAAACCCTTACCTGCCTCCAGGACCATGGAACATAGCCAAAATTAGTACTCTTACTGAATGGAAAGTGGCGTCATCTGTTGACAAAAAAATAAAAAAGTACTCTTACTGAGTGGAAAGTGGCGTCATCTCTTGACAAAAAAATAAAAAACCATCCCAAGAATGTTAGTGTCCTGTCCCACTCAAAAGACAAATGCTCCACCTTATGGGTCCAAGAAATCCCTCTCCCAGAAGAATGAAGCCTATAATAGGTTCATCGCAGGAATAACGGTAATTAGTGTTTTTAAGCCTTTCAAATCGGCAGGTCCAGATGGCAAAATGCCATCTGGTCCTGCCGATTTGAAAGGCTTAAAAACGCTAATAGCCCATCTAATATTAGATTGATTAATCATCCCCCTCACAAGACCCCAATCCTTCCTCGTGGCATGATGATCACGCCCATCAAGGTTAGACTGCATCCGCAAGGAGGATGAGTCCTCACTCAAAGTAGACATAGGAAAGTGTACCCGAAAAAGTTCCTTTAAAGCAGGGGGGGCAAACCGCGACCTCCAAACTAATAGCCATAATACTAAAAATTTTATCGATAAATAGTGAGATCATGTTCAACAGCCCTCTGCGCTAAGGCCGTGCCCATTTCCCCTTTACGGATTGTATTACGATGTTCATTAATGCGTTTTTTGATAGGCCGGCCAGTAAAACCGACATACCACTCTTCCCTTCCCAGACTGTTATTAAAGCACGGGACTTCATACACACCGGACATATTACTGGCTTTGTCTTTATCGTTCCGTACCAGGTCGAAAACCGTGCTGTTCCTTTTTAGCGCTATCGGAAATCCGGTATGTTTTTCTAACAGCGGCCTAAGCTTCCGGGTAATGGGGTTGAGATCAATCCCACAATAATTAGATTTAGGTTTACGAGGTCGCCTATCAGACAACGACCATTTGACTTTCTTATAGACTCCTAAAAGGTAGTAAAGCCTGTACCCACTTAATAAACCTTGCTGGAGAATTGTCCCTACCTCTACGTACCTACTCTCTTGGTGAGAGCAATGGCTGAAGGCTTTCCTAAATAGGGACCGGAACACCGCTGCTTTATACTCCCACGGGTCTGGGGAACAAGCAGGGATAAAGATCGGAGAGTAGGTCGGTTTGCGGTAAACCTTCGTAAAGTATTCCCCATTATGGATCGAAATACACAAATCAAGGAAGTGTACATTAGTAGCGTCTGACTGGTCAAGTTCTAGCTCCAGCCCTAGGCTAGGATCGGTGAGATAAGATAGCAGCCCAATGTTATCACCTGGGCCATCCCAAACGACAAGAATATCGTCTACATACCTCCTGTATAAATTCAGGCGAGACCCAAAGCGCGGGAGGATCACCTTGATTAAACGATTTTTCTTACTATTTGGCTTTTGTGTTGTGTTTTTAGAAAATACTATAATTAAATGTTTCATTTTTCTTTATGATTTATATAAGGATATGGAAATATTTCCCTTATTAGAAAACTGTCAATTTTAACATTTATTATATTGATTGAACCAGACAACAGTCAGCATATAATCCATTTGTAGTTATCATAATGATGATAATCACACAAATTTTTATTTAAATTACAATTTAACAATGCTAATTAAACCAATAAACACTTCATAATTTAAAAATATTTGATTTTTAATTTCATTAAAACATAAATAATAAAATGTTTCCATTATCTTAAACTATCATAAATAAAATAATAAAATTTAGAGCAAAATTAATTCATATTAATTAAACTTTTGTATATAATATATTAATATAAAGAATAATTCCAAAAATAAATTAATCTTGTTAATGCCAATATATTTTCTATCTAATAAATATTGTATATTACTATTTCTACTTTTAAAATTTTATAATTAACATTTATAAAATTTTGAGAAGTAGAAACAGTGATATAGCATATTTACAAGTAGTTGTTGACTTTACAATAGTAGTTCAAACCTTGCTGTCATAAGTCAGAGTAAATTCCCAAACTTATGGATTTCTCATTACTATTGTTTATTACGGCACTATACATTATCTTAATAAATATAAAAAACACAAAATTACAAGAATCATATACAAAACAATGGAGGCACTTAAAGCAAAACCAGATAAGAGATTGGTTATATCTATTATATATTAAAGAAATATATATTAAACAAAAAGATGATTCCTCTGCCATAACTATAATTCTTTTAATTAAAAAAAATGGCATGATTTTGCTTCAAAAAAAAAAAAAAAAAAATGAATTTAAATCAAAAAGATAAATGAAAATTACTGGTAAAAAAAAAAAAAAAAAAGATGAATTTAAATCAAAAAGATAAATGAAAATTACTGATTTTTTTATCTAAACAGATGTTTAATTAATATTTATATACAACACCTATAAATAGTATTTTGCATGTGTTTTTTTGATTAATCAGCCATTCATTTATTTGGTCTGAGGCTCAGTTCCATAGGAACAGATTAATTTAGAATCTACTGTATTTACATTTTTATTCCCAATGTTTCTATATTAATAATTAAATATTTTAATACATTTATTAATACATACCTCATTTGGTTGTCTCTCTAAAGCCTTATCATGCAATACTGATAATGTTTCTGTATATTCCACAGGCAAGATATGATTTAAAGTTACCAAACTCTGACCCAGCTTTATGTACAAACCTCCATTCTTTAAACAGCCATCTAATAAATTTTCTGCAGCTCTTTTATGACATAATTTCATAATTTTAATATATTCTTCAGAATCCTAAAATATTGATTTATCATTAAAGTAATAAATTTTTTATTGATATTATTTACTAAATATAATAATTATAATAAATTTGGTCCAATAAAACTAGATGTCTTAATTTTTGTTTGAAAATATTTACAGTATATATATTATTAATTTATGTAATACAAATAAAAATTCAATTATCTAGCTTTATACCCTCCAAGGTCTCTCACTTCTTTTGCTGGACACAATAAATCAAAATGCTGGACATACAGGTCATTTTCTGGACAAATTGTTTATTTTCGTTTTTGATATATAATCTATACATGTTCATTTTTTCGAATTTGTATGCACTTTATTATATAATACATTCATATAATTGACTTACATTTTGTCAGTGCACTGACAATTTTCTAAAGAAGCATGTTAAAACATGCTTATTTAAAAAATTTGTCTATTTTTCTGCACACTAAGTTTGATAGTATCTCATTGTTCAGTGCACTTCATCTGTCTCTTGAATTTATTAATGACAGAAAAACCCTTGTGATAGATCTGCTTTTGTCTATCTTTCTGTTTCTTCATGTGTTCAGGCCCGGTCACATAATGCTCAATGTCCGACTTTCCTTGGTGCTTGATTGCAAATTTTTTGTAACAAATAGTGCAAAAGGCATGAAAGTTACTATTTCTGTCCTTCCTGATGCCTCGGAACTTTTTGATCCATTTCAGATCAAATTTAATTTTCTTATGAGCACATGTTTTAGGCTTTTCTTTCTCTGTAGCCATTTCATTCCAGGCCAAAAGGAGCATACATCACTAGAGCTATCCAAGGAGCTATTGAAGTTCATTGGTTTTTATTCTCATGCCATTTAGCAGTTGACTGGTGAATGTGATGATTACCGACATCAATGTTAAACAGTATAAGTATAATGTTTAATAAATATTTTATCAGATTTATCGACAATAACAAAACAAAAAGACCTAAAGAGTGATATGTGAGACAGCGGGATTGCTTCAGGAAATGCAAGACTGTCCTGCAAATCGCGTGACACTTAGAGAGTATACAACTTTCACTTTAACTGACCATCAGATACTTTAGGCTTATCTGTCTAACTATTCTTGGATAGATGATCCAAGAAAATTTGATTAAATAAAGTGAGAATGAATTATCTTATTAAATAAGGTGAGATCTGATTCCATCTAGTTTGTGCACCCACACTATATATTTGAATTTAGTGTAGTTGTTTAGTAATGCATTTGATTTTATTTTAATAATTATTAAATTTTATTATTTATTGATTAATCAAAAATTATTAAATTGTATTGTATATTTTTGTATTTTAATTGCAGAGGCCTTTTTACAAAGCTAAAAATTTCAAGTTATTAAGTTATTTTGTTTAAGAAATATCTTACTTGTAGATCTGATATTTAATTATTGCATTTATTTTTATGTACACAGAAATATAACAATCTAAAACAGATTATTTACTAATACATTTTTCTTATATTTAATATTTTTTATAAAATAAAATGTAGAGGTTGAAAAAAATTTTAACAATGGTTTTTGCTTTTTAGCTATATCTTTTTTTATGGGACTGTTAACATATTTTCAGGAAATGTTTAATCACTAAATCAGATAGTTTTGAAATATCTTTTATTCATGAAAATATATTTGAAGCTAAAAAATTGTCTTCATTTTCTTGAAACATTTTACTTTTATGAAGTTTTTACATATTATTACAAAAATATAAATATATAAAAATTTTCATAATTACTTCAAATGGTATTAATTTTTCAAACTTTATTAAATGAACTCATTCTGTTAAAATGAATTAGTGTTGAACATCACTAGAAAAACATTATTGTTAAACATCGACGTTTTTCTTTCGATGTTAAGCCATCAAAAGGTAATATTGATGTTAGAAAACATCGGTCCCAAAAACATCGATGTTATTTTTTTTTGTGTCATTGTCAGTAACAGCTGCATTGACATATTCTTCATCTATTGAAATACTTCCCAGTATTTTATCAACTGTTTTAGTTTATTAGCTATATACTCGCTAGTATACCATTCTTCCAATATAAAAACATCCAATTCTACATTGCATAGTTTATTTTCCTCATCTATAAAGTGGACAGTCAAACTAATGTAACTCCTCTTCTGGATGTCTGTCCATAAATCAGTTGATAAACATTATATATCTAAATACTGTGGACAATATTTAGATATATAATAACAAAATTTCTATTTGAGTTGTTGTTTTATTATGGATACCATATTACTATATTTATTGGAATTAATCATTGGTCGAAAAGGGATTTTATACGAAGATGCAATTGTCTTTACGAAATGTTGAAAATCTTCATGATCCAAATGCTCAATGGCTTATTATCTTTACACACCATAAATATAAGAGCTTGATTAATCTTATTTTCTTCAGATTCACCTGATTTGAATTCCTCAATGCTCCTAAACATCTCATAAATTTTTTTGTTTTCCTGGAAGAGGTTGTGCAGATGATATTTTTCTTCCTTCTGCAAGTCTTTCTGAATTCCAAGAAATTGTGGATGTTTGCTTTCAAGATGATACCTTAAATTCGTAGTATTACCACTAGTTTTTTGTTCTTTTGAATAATATATACAAGTTGCAGAATTACTTTATTTTTAGCAAAATGTTGCCATAGAAAGGTTTTGGAGACATATTTACTGAGATACAACAGCATAAATAATTTGAAATAAAAAAAAGAAAGCAAAAGTGTTTCGAATATTAATTTAATGATGATGATAATGTGCCTCATGTGACGAATATAAGCACTAAATCAATATTGCCAGATGGATTGTTCGATTTTCCTAATGCAAAACTAAAAAAATTAAAAATAAAATCATCACCAATTATAAAAATTCCATTTATAAAAATATTATGTAATATTACTTAACCTAAACATAATTCTATCACATAAACAGAAAATACATCGAACATCAAAATCAAAACATCGATATTCGATGTCCAACACTAAAATGACTATAACTTTTGAAATATAAATATAAAGATTAATAATTATTTTAAAAATAAAATATTTGAATTTCTATATTTTATAAAGATATTAATATTTTGCACACACACACACACACACACACACACAGATATATATATATATATATAACAATACAAAGGAGATAAAGAAAATATCAATAATTTACAACTTATAAAAATATAGATCAAAATGATTTTAATAGTTACTGATTCAATTATTAATTTACCTTTTCTAAGCCATATAATGACCGTTTATAATCCAAAGATATCATCATTCCAATCTTTACTGATCTGAAAATATATTTTAGCAAATTTACTATATACCATGATAATTAACATTGAGAACATTATAATTTATTGTTTTCTTATTATATTTATAAAATGCAGAAAATAAATAAATAAAAGCAAATAAACAATTATATATAGAGAAAATAATTAGCATAATTTTAAATTTTATTTTCTTATCTTAAAAAATATTAAATTAGTAAGTTTATTTAACAATATTATATAAAGTGAAATGTAATCTTGACTTCATGCTGAAGTTTTTGTTGACAAATTGATAAACAACAAATAACAGATAGTTCTGAATATGTAAACTGGAAAGAGGAGAAAGAGGAAATTTGAGAAAAATAGGCATGTGTGTTCTGTTTAAATAATGTGTGAAAAATTTCAATGTATATCGAGTTTATTATCCCTAATTAATCAACAACATATATGCAAAATGACTTATATCGCCATGATGTATATTGCAGACTTCCTGTATCTAATTAGTAATATTTTCTTATTAACTTGTACATATTGCAGTCCTATACTATAATTATAAAAATATAAGAAGCTATTGAAAATTTTACTGCTTGTGTTTTATATATATATATAGGTATCCCTCTCTATACACAATCTCACTTTATGCATTTTCACTATAACATGAGAGTAAAAAGTAAATTAACTTTTTAAATTAAAAAAAAAATTGTTTAAAAATTCTCGTGTGGATGAACTGCTAGAATACCAATCATCAGAACTCAACTAATGAAGAGCGTCTGGAAATGGAAAACAACATGAATGATGAAAGTCAGAAGCCCTTCGTTGCTAAGCCCATCAAACAACTTTCAACAAAACAAATGACTGAATTTTTTAAACATATTGACAATGCTGTCAGAATAATTGAAGAATCCTAATGAAACTACAAGTGCCAAAGTTGCAAGAGAAATTCAGAATTCTTTGACTTGCTACAAAGAACTTTATACAGAGAGAGGAAGAAAATGATGCCCGTCAGCTGAGTCTCGACTGTTTCGTTAAAAAAACTAAAAATCATCAGCATATCATCCCAGAGACTTCAAAGGAGCAAAAGAGTGATGATCCAGATTTATCAGACTCAGTCCATTCAACACTGAATTGAAGACTGTCAGAATTATGTAGTGTTTAGTTATTTATGACTTGTAATAATTAAATACAATCATCCAACCATTTATTCATTAAAATTTGTCTCTTTTGTTTCAGTTGGAATTATTTATTCATTAAAACTTGATCTTTTGTTCACAGGTATAAAGTTTTCAATTTTTTAATCCTTCTGAAGAGAAACCCTTATCCCTATCTCACTCATGCTAAATTCAACTCACTTTACGCAATTATTTCATAGAACCAATTAATCGCATAAAGCGAGGGACACCTGTATAGCTAAAAGTGTAGTTGATAAATATCAAAAATATGCTAATAATATTCATATTTAAAAAAGTAAGAAGCATATTGAACTTTCCAGTTTTAAAGAAAACAAAAAAATTCTACAATTAATCAGATATATTATCATTAGATTTTTATATTGTATTTAGAATTAGATCCATGATTATTTGTACTTGTTTGAATACCTGATTCTTATATTATGATTTTAACCATTTTATTTGATTCATTAGGTTTTTTTTATAATATTACAAACCTATACTAAATGTGCATATAAATACACGTGAACAAACACTGAAGTAAACTGAACATATTCTGAACACTTTGTTTCTGATAAATTTATTAGATTAATTAACACACTTTTATTTTTCTTGTAATATAATATTTTATTTGGTATACAGTATTCTTAATTTGATAAAAATTATCTAAGTTAGTTTAAATCAAACATTAGTAACAAAATTTAATATTAATTCAATTTTAATAGTTAAATTATCAGAAATTCATGATGATAATATATACCTGAAAAATCTTTGAAATCCTTCAAGTGTAATATGAACATTTCGTTTTTCTGTAGAAGTCATAAAATAATAGCATAGCAAAGATGTTGACACTATCCCTCCTGTTATTATATATTTTAATTTCCATTTAGAATTTATTTCTGAATGATTAGTAATTAAATTCCTACAACATTCAACATTTCCATTGTAGAATTTTATTGAATTTTTATAAAACTGAACTCTTGCAAACTTGCAAATATGAAGAAACATAATCTGGAATGCATAAATTACGTTAATATATTATTAAATCATGTGCATATGCGATTACTTCTTCTGGAGATTTTTAGCTGATGCCTTTTCCTCCGATTGCAATAGTTACTGCATATGCGATTACGGTTATTCAGATGATTTTTAACATTTAGTGAATGTACTGTACTGACATGATTGCCTACCGCCAATATCTACGAACTCGAGAAAAAGTGTTTTCATTTACGAGCACGTGATTCGAATTAAAAAAATTAACAACAACAACAACAACGTAAAATAAAATTCGCTCAAATTTTAAATATTGTATTTAGTCATAAGTTCATTAGATGATAAATGCTTATATTAATATTTGTATATTGTTATAAAAAAATAAATATATTAATTCATAAATTTTTATTATTTAAATTATATGGCATAAATTTTCCTTATCCTTCTTGTATTTTAAAAATTTACTTTTATAAATATTAATAGTAGGAAAACAGGATTTTAAATAGCCCTAGTACTGTGATAATTCAATGATTTATTGTGCATCCTTAACAGGATCATTCCATTTTTTTATTTTGCATATTTTTACGTTCCTTTTCAATCAGTGAGATTACTAAAAGGCGTGGCCAGTTTCAATTACGGGCTGCACTCATACCGGTAGAGGAGGGTCAAGGACGGGGATCGCCGGGAGGGCCCAGCACCCGAAAAAACTTTTCACGAGACACCAAACCCGGGACGCGAATCTGAGTCCTTTTGCGTGGCATTCCGACAGCGTTACCACTCGGCCATCCTGCCGCCAGGATCATCCCTTTAGAAGCCAAAAAACTTTTCACGAGACACCAAACCCGGGACGCGAATCTGAGTCCTTTTGCGTGGCATGCCGACAGTGTTACCACTCGGCCATCCTGCCGCCAGGATCATCCCTTTAGAAGTCCTGACTTACATATAGAAAACAGTACCTTTCTCAATGAGATGATAAAAAGATTTTCCGTTACAGGAAAATGTAACCCTAGAAGATCATATTTTACACTTGAAAGGGCTACACATTTACATATACTGTAAGACCCCTTTTAACGCGGGGGATACGTTCCAAAGAAACCAAGCGCTAAACGAAACAGCGTTAAACGAGATCATCTTAATTAAATAATGGGAATAGGTGAAACGGGACAGTGAATAAAAAATATACGTACCTTTTTTTTATTTTGTAACATGTATTCTTACTATTGTATTGCATTAATTATAGACATTTTTGCTAATATCGACTTGTATTTAAATCATTCATGAAAATCAAAAATATTCGAGTAAATAATTTATGTTTGGATGAGGATCATTCATGAAAATCAAAAATATTCAAGTAAATAATTTGTTTGTGATGTGGAAGTTTCTTCATCATTTGATACTTTTTGTTTTTCTTTTAAGAATCATTTAACAAAAAATCGTTTGCCTTTTCCTCTTTCTTTCAACAATCAACTGTCGATGGTAAGACATCACATCCATGACACTTCGTCTTGTCTTTGAGCATCTATCAAAATTTGGATCATTTTATATAATCTGATAATTTCCATTATAGTGGCTGAACTTTAACTGTAAAATAATGATGATGAACGATCATAAATATGAACTGTGACCGCAACAGATTTTCGTATGGACTGCACTGAACCGATATCAAACGTATTGCGAGACTGCATAGGAGTATCAAAGCAAGAAATTAGTGCGATTTCGGATTTATGTGAGTATAACGGTTTGAAATACTGCGCCAAAGTGAATCATTAAAATATATAAAATTCGAAAAAACCGCGTTATATTGAAACAGCGTTAAACGGGGCAGCATTAAGCGGGGTCTTACTGTACTGTATTTTTGTTGATGGCACTGAAATTTTTGAATTTTGATTTTGGTGGTACGCATTTATGAAAAGGTTGAGAACCGCCAATATAAAAGAATTAGATTCATCTAAAAATGCATAACAATAAAGATTTATCAGCGAGTGGGAAAGTTGTTCCAAGAAAATTAAATCTATAACTTAAGGAGATGCATTGATAGACAACGTGATACGCGTCTCTTAAGTGCAATGTTATTATAAACATAAATATCAAATTAAAACATAAAAGTCAAAGACGAACACTGGAGGCGAGAACAAACACATTGCTAATGCACACGAGAGGAATGCCCAAGACAATTTCAAGAGCAGCAGTAGAAGCAATTCTCATAGCCCTTGTAATATTCAGATAAAGCATCTTTTGAATTTTCTCAAGTTCAGTGGTGCATGTCTTTAATAGCATTCTCCGTTACCAAATAATGATGGATAGATAATAACAGGTCTCACAATCATGGTGCATAATCCAACAGCCTTGGATTTAATCCCATCTTACACATAATGTCTCTACAAGCCACAAGAGTGATTATTTTACCACACAGCCATAGGTTGACTGTAAATTTTTAATAAAGCTGAATAAATATTTCTAGCCAATATGGTAGCTAAGTTTGGAATATCATAAGGGCAATTGTAAGATCATCTTCATAACAACATATGTTGTTTCCAAGTCAATGCCTACTTTGGTATTATGTTAATATATACATATATATGTTAACATCAAGGTACTTGACTTCGGTACAGTACTGCTATTTTTTGCTGAAGAGTGATGGTTCAGAAAATTCTCATCAATTACCTTATTCGTATAAAAGATTAAATTTTAATCTTTGCGGATTAACAATTAATACAACTTTATCACACCATTTTAGACATCATTGATATTTGAAGCATTTTAGACATAACCATGGAAAACTTTCCCATCCTATTGTCACTAGCATATTCAACAATGGAGAAACTATTCCAGTTGAGTGTAGCTAAAAATCCTTCACTACAAAATGGAAAGAGCATTCTGTGAACAATCCGTAATTTGTTAATAACTTCCTTCTCATAAAACATATAAATAACTCTACTGGACTTGATTAATAGGAAAAATTTTCCACAAGATTACGTGCCGAAAGTGTTCTTTTCAAGATTAAAGTTTCGATATCTTGAAAATGCATAATATACAATATATAGAAATTTTAAAATTTAATCTATGCATTCGTGAATTTTATTAAATGTAGTATGCTATATATAATTAAATTTATGAATCTGTGGCCTCGCTATGTCATAAATTCATACGAAAATACCTGGAAGTAGTGCATTTTTGATTTTCAAAATAATTGAATAGCTTCAAAAATGTTTTTGTTCACTCCGACAAATGATAAAAAAAAAGCAAATCGGCAATTCTGTTTCATTTAAGAATTACAAGATAACAGAATCCCTGCTGTCCTTCTGACAGTATGACTAGACTGCATAATGTTTATGTATATAAATGTTTGCAATTTTTAATTAATCTCTTGAATGATTGATATATATAATAATTGCAAGAAAAGCGTATATTTATTTATCGGAGCAATTGCTCTCAATATCAAGAACATTAAATTGAACGGGAGAAGAGATTCTATGATTTTTATCTTTTAGTAAAACTATACAAAAAATATTTTTGTCTAGAAAACTCACAATCTTTGACAGAGAGCTTTAAGAAAAATTTATTATATGTAACGAATTATTTCGAATGAATGAATCATTTCGTTATGTTCAGATGTTTCTAGAATCATACATAATTTTTCTAGTATAAAAATTAATTATTCTTTTAAGAAAATACAGTTATCAACAAATCTCTTTTAAACATCTTAATTTAAGCGTTTTTTTATTATACAGTAGTTGTTTATAGAAAATTAATCATATTATGAGAAAAAGTAATAACTATAATTTATTAAAATAATTTAATATAATTTTAATAAATACTGTATTATACTCTGATTGTACTAAAAAAAAAAAAAAAAAA
>AYEL01056718.1:0-11663 GCA_000484575.1 Olivierus martensii | reverse complement strand
AGTTACAACCAAAGATCGCGTAACATCACTATCAGTTGAGAGTGAGACAGAGTATAGATGTTCTATTTCCCAATTTTTATCAGAAGTTTTAACACATTGATGCCCAGTACAATAAGGTGTATAGGGTTAGGCAATTACACAAACTGTCAAACCCTATTTGTCATATGGATTTATTTAAAACTATAGTGATCAAGTTTCCCCAATGAATTTTCACACTGGTCTATTTATATTTATGGGGCGGATGTCTGTATTATAGTATAATGCAAATTTCATCCTCTAGTATCAAAAATTCAATTTTTTATATATTTTTCCTAATGAATAATAAACTTGCAATATTATGAAACATATAAACAATTTTTATAAAATATCATTTCATCCATTTAATAAATATTAATTTTTTTGGTACTGATTCTAATATATAGGATATGATATGACAAAATATTAATTTGTTTATCATATAGGATTTAGTGCATTCTCAGTAAAAAACTATTATTTATAATAAAACTTTTTAAAATTTTTAAACATTACAAAATTCTTCACATTTTCCTGTTACCATATCACATCAATGCCAATTATTGCTATATTAATAATTAATTACAAATTTAGTGAAATATAGTACACTCAAACTTGTTTTTTATGCTGTCCAACGTAGCAACCACTCTGATCACACAGACCAGAGTTCTCCAAACTTTTTTAATGATCACTTGTGATCATCTATGATGGATGAATAAAGTAGAACCAGGGACCTTCACCGGAAACAACAGCTAGGACGTGAACACTGGCCAGAAACTTCGTCCTAGCTATTCACGGTCATAGGCAAGCCAACGGTCATTTCTTCGGTTTACTTAGGCATCAACAGTAAAAATTTTCTCATCAGAAAAAAATCTGATGTGTCCTGCAGCTTCATTCTTCATTGAACACAGAAGCAAGTTGCAGCAAGCAACTCTATTTTAGCGGCATTAGACAGCATCTGTCGTACTTTTATGACCTAGAATTGACGCGGCATCAGATAGCATCTGTCATACTTTTATGATGTAGGACTTGTATTTCTGTCGTACTTTTATGACGTAGGACTTGTACCGTAGGTCCTCTTCCTATTCGACGCATTGTGGCCTCACTCACACCCAATGTTTTTGCCAACTTCTTGAGAGATTGCCCTGGGTCAAAAAACTGGTAACCCTAGAGTAAATCCAAAATTAACTGAATGTGATATTCTTTCTATTTAAAAATCATACAATAATTTAAAATATGCTTAACTTGAATTCAACAGAAAATAATCACATGATTCAAATTCATGGAGAAATGTGATTTATACTATGTCAAGGAAGAGCTTAAAAGCATTACATACTGATCTGAAATTGCAATGTGGTAATTTGAAGGGTGCTCTATACCACTAAAAGATATTGTGAGCAAGGCCAAACTTGTTTTCTGACAGTTAGATGAGCAATTTGAAGTCTTCAGCAGATTACTGAATAATTATAAGAAAGAAATTCTTTGTTGAGTGACTACTCTGAGCCTAATTATTAAGCCACATTTATGCAATATACTTTGGATGATTGACATGATCATGTGGATGGTTCATTTAAACGTAGCAACCACTCTGATCACACAGACCAGAGTTCTCCAAACTTTTTTAATGATCACTTTGGATGATTCATCCAAAGTGATCATCTATGATGGATGAATAAAGTAGAACCAGGCAGGTAAAAATTTACCTTCCCTGTGTGAAGGCTATAATTTGCCTATATAACAGGCTTTCTTAATGAATATATATATGCATTCCCTGGACCACAATGTAGGTTGATGTGTTAATCAATCCCTACATTGTGATTCAAGGAACATACGTACATATTTATTAAGAAAGACTGCTATAGAGATGACACGCAGCCATTATACAGGGAAGACAAAACTTTACCGATTGATACAGCTCAATGGGCCAGGTCCTGATCCCTAATGAAAAACTGGATATGTGGATTACAACACGTTATATACTATATATTATACATAAATAGATTTATAGTTACAATATGAACAAAAGTAAGCACCGTTATTATATTTGAAATTATCAAAATAATTTATCGGAAAACATAGATTAAAATGACATTAATTAAATAATGTCACTCAAATGTCTTATGTTGTATATTGTTAAATATAATATATAACATAAAAAAAAAACATTTAATTCAGAACATAATTTATACTTACTGTCGACAAATTCCTTACATTCGTCTTTTAATTCAATAGTCTGCTGAGACACAATAGGATCCAATACTCTAATTTTATTTAATTCATCGAAAAACAGTCCTATTCCAGCAAGATTTTCGTTCGCCATCTTTCAGGAAAATCCCATAATAAATATATTGTATTTTATGTGCATCGAAAAAAACAATAATTTCAAATTAATTATTTAGTATAAATAAAAGATAAATTATAAAAATAATTTCTGATTAAAGACAAAACAGGGAAAAATGACTTTAACGTTCTGTGACGTCATATCCGTTTTGTGATTTTTATCAATAGGGGTGCGTTCCAAACCTCAATAGACTAATCAGTGATGAGTAAAAAATTTCAGCAAACCGTTCCAAAGCTGAACAAGCCAATCAGTGATGAGCTCATCAAACGGTCATCACAATAATCGACTTGAAAAGTAGTGAGACTCACGATACACTTAGATATGGTATGCCTATGCGCATATCTCCTACGTAATGTGTCGTCACTGTGACGTCAACTGAGTTGCAAAAGGAACTTGCTTATGAAGAACCTGCGTGATTAACTCGCGTTTTATCACAAAATACGGAATTAAATTTGTATTTTTATCTAGCAACATGACTGAAGATTTTGTAGATATTATTTCCTGATGACTTTTAGTAATTTAATTTAACTATAGTTGCTAGTTATATAATATTAAAATACATTATATCATTGAAAAAATATATCATTTAGGAAAAATATATGCTTTTTTTATAAACGATATTTGAAAAAGTATGGTTTAAATTATACTTTATTTAATTTTTAATACAAAACTATATATTACACTAATAAAATTTTTTGGAAATTAGTTACAAATAAAGTAAACAAATACACTAAAATCAAGAGTATCGATTAGAGTTCTCCAGCCATTTTAAGGATACTTATGACTTTAAAATTTATATCTTTTTAATATTTTTTCAATTGCTTATTTTTATTTATAGGCAATAAAAAATAATCTATGTTGATTTCAAAAAATATTTCAAGTTTAATCAAATATCTCTATAAAAGAGTCAAATAATAAAATTCATACTATTGGAATTATCATCCTTCAAAATATATCGCATCAGCGTTATTAATGTAAACGCAAAGTTTTATATCAATTTCAGACGAACAAAAAATAACTCATAACAATGTAAGATAGGATAATAACATTTTCTTTATTATATACAAAAAAATATGGACAGAATATTTTAAAGTTATATATAAGTACAGATCATGGAGAGACAAAAAATATATTTGGGTGATATATAGGATATTAATATCATATATCATTTTGCTACGATATATTATATTAGTGGTCTCAAACTCAAATTGCTTGGCGGGCCGAATGCGGCATTCGAAAGGAAATGAAGAGCCGAAAATTTTTAAACAAAATTGTAATGAAAGGGCAATATTTATTTGTAATTACTTTCATTTTTTCTTACAAATATATGAAAATAACTTTATATAATTATGAGATCTTTTTTTTTGTTAACAGATGACGCCACTTTCCACTCAGTAAGAGTACTAAGTGGCGGGGCGAAACAAGCCCTTCCACAGGCTGCCCACCCCTGCGGAGGGGTCAGCCGGATTGTGGAGGACGGGGATCGACGGGCCGGGCCCGGACCCCATGATAAATATTTTCAAGGGGTGGGACCCGAGACTCGAACCCGGGTCCTCCAGAGTGGAAAGCCGAAGCGTTTCCACGCGGCCAATCCGGCCGACTAATTATGAGATCATAAATATTTTTATTAAAGTTAAACTGTAATAATTTTCCGACTGTAGCGTGTATTTAAACGATGTATATATCAAGACATCGATGATTTTTAAACAAATAGCTAAAACATCTTAGCGGGCTGTACAAAATTGCTTTGCAGGACGGATGCGGCCTGCGAGGCGCCAGCCTGTCTGGCAACTAAATTTAACACAATAATTTTCGTCTTTCTATAGAAATGCTGTACTATATTACAGAAAAGTCCTTATTCATCAGTTAGAGGTTTTACTTTTAATAATATCTCTCTAATATAGTACAGAGATATTATTGTCTCTGTAGCGACAAAGGTAAAAAACACACATATTAGAAAAAAATTACCGTATAAAACAGTACATTACCAAAATTTGGAATGTACTGATGTAATATACAAACATGCATATTACAACTGTATATATATACTGTAATATACAAATATGCTATATTAGTGTTATAAACGCAGATAGTGTAATAAATTATAATTTAACTTTTAAAATTAGGGAACTGATTTTTTTTCTGTATTTCTATAATGGTTATTACAATCGCTCACTGCACAATTCATCATTTTAGTAATAATCATACAATAAAACAGTTAAAACACGCAATAACCGTTTAACGGATACGACTTATTCATAAGCAAAAATACAGTGTCCATTTCAGATTTGCAACTCAAGTGACGTCATGCGCGGAAATGACAAATTTAGCATCACTAAATAGTCATACCGTGTCTAAGTGTATCGTGGTGAGACTGATGACACCGGTTTACACCGTTTATCCGACGTCGCGGAAAAAATAGTTCCTACTAAATGATAAGATTTTAAAAGTTAGTGTGTGTTATAAATCATTATCATCGTTGCTGTTTACTGGCAAATAAATTTTAGTGCTTTCATGATGCTAATGAAGTTATAACATTCATTATTGTCTTCTTCATCATCATGTTAGCCGCCATCTTATCTCCATACTCAGCAAGTCGTTCCAGAAACATACTGATGTTGAGCTATTTCTGACGTCAAAAGAGACTAATCACTGATGACTTACTGTTGAGGTTTGGAACTCACCCTAGGCGTATTCCCTCGATAGGGGTTCAGGTAGTCATCAGTGATTAGTCTCTTTTGACGTCAGAAATAACTCAACATCACTATGTTTCTGGACGACTTGCTGAGTGTGGAGATAAACGGCGGCTAACATGGTGATGAAGAAGACGATAATAAATGTTATAACTTCATTAGCGTCATTAGAAAGCATTAAATTTATTTGCCAATAAACAACAACGATAATGATTTATAAACACTCTCTAACTTTTAAAATCTTATTATCTAGTAGGAACTACTTTTTCTGCGACGTTGGATAAACGGTGTCAACCAGTGTCAGCACACTCACAATCTATAGACAGTGATGACCGTGTTGACCGTCTGATGAGGTCAACACTGATTGGCTAGTTGAGCTTTGGAACGGTTTGCTGAGATTTTTTACTCATCACTGATTGGTGTGTTGAGGTTTGGAACGCACCCTTTCATTTCATGGATGATCATCATAATGGTGATGCAACAGATCGATATGGTCATGTGGATGGTTCATTTAAACGTAGCAACCACTCTGATCATACAGACCAGAGTTCTTCAAACTTTTTTAACGATACATCAGTTTATCAGTAATGAAAAATAACAGGCATTTATGTTATATGGAGTATAAGGTGACCAATCGTCCTCCTTTAGGGAGGACAGTCCTTATTTTGTAAGTTCTGTCCTCCCTCGAAAAGTGTCCGCCCTCCTTTTCCTTGCGTTGAGTTTTTATCTAAAGAAATACCAGACATTCATTAAAATAGATGACAATTGTCTCTGAAAAAATTAGAAGACAATATACCTGGTGTTTCGAGCACCCATACCACCCTTTTTTCGCGTGAAAATGCCTTCAAAAGCACATAAGAAACGTCGTCAACAACAAATAGGTAAATAAAATATTATTCAAAATAAATAGAGATATTTTAATAGTTTGAAAGGAGATTCTCGCCCTTTCAAAGAAGGAAAAGTACCCGTGCTTTGGTGTTCCATTGCGTGTTCCACCCCGCCGTAACGAATATCAGTTTAGGTTCTGTTCTTGGAAGGCCCGGCTTTGCCCAAACTCCCGTCAGGCTGCTGCGTTTACGAGGCAGTTGTGTTGACATTTGCGTTCTCGTGTCATGGGAGAATGAGTAGTAGCAAATCCGTTCAGACTCTTTGTTGCTCTCAGTAAGGAAAGATTCGGACTTTTCCGTTCTTTTGGCCTGCTGCCGGCGTATTACGTCGCGGTAGCGCCTGAGCAAGATGTTCTTGGAACACAGTAGTAGCAAATCCGTTCAGCCTCTTTGTGTGTTCTATCCTCTGTGGACGGAGACAGTAGTGGCGGTTTCGTCGCATTCTCGGCAAGTTAAGGTCGCTTCGGCGACACAGTATACGAGGTACGGATGCGGTGGACATAGCCCCATGCCTGGCAAACTGTGCGCGTCTGATGTATTAGTGCTTCGTTCATTCTCGTGGACCAAGTGGGGCAGGCGAGTCTGCACCCGAGTGGCAGGCAATGATTAAGCCGAGATTATTCTCGCAGATGTAAATACCCTGTAGTATCCTAGTAGGTGGAGCAGGGGAGCAGCCTTTTAGCCTGTTTCAGAATACAAGATGAGCCTATTGGATAAACGGTGTCAACAGTCATCATCTATAGATTGCGATGACTGTATTTGAGCGTCTGATGAGCTCAACACTGCTTGTGTTTGAGCGTCTGAAGCTCAACACTGAGTTTTCGAACGGTTGCTGAGATTTTTTATTCATCACTGATTAGTCTGTTGACGTTTGGAACGCATATTTCATTTGCGCATGTTTGCTGGATAAGCCGTTCTAGAAACCTGCTTACGACCTAATGACATCATATCGTAGGCAATCTGGTCGACTAGTTTGTTACCAGCTTAATACATCTTGAAGGTGTCGCGCAAGAACTATATTCAAACTCCTTGGCAAGAACACTTTCAAGATGTTGTACAGTGAAACCCCGTATAACGCGAGGGATACATTCCAAAGAAACCAAGCGCTAAACAAATCAGCGTTAAACGAAGTCATCTTAACACGTAAATAATGAAATGTGTGAAACAAAATATTGAATAAAAAATATATGTACCATCTTTTTAATTTTATTTTGTAACATGTATTATTACTATTGTATTATATTATAGACATTTTTTATTGCTAATATCGAATTGTATTCATATATCATTCATGAAAATCAAAAATATTCGAGTAAATAATTTATGTTTGTGATGAGAAAGTTCTTTCTCATTTGACACTTTTTGTTTTTGCATTAAACTTGTTTTGAGAAAATCTGTTGCATGTTCCTTTTGTTCCTCGTCTTCAGAAACGCTTATACCCAATTCACACGGTAAACTTTAAGCTGACTTAAATAACAAAGCCGGTTTAAGATTTGTGGTGTTTACAGAACCGATTTAATTTCGAAAAACTAACTCAGCCTAATTCTCGTCTATGAAGAAGCTTAAGTCGGTTTGTGACGTACAAACTCTCCACGCGGTCCAATGCCGGATTCGCGGTTAATTCAACATGGACGATGTAACTCGATGGGACGATATTATCGATGGACCCGCAATGAACGATGCAAATAAGAAAAATAGTTTTCAAGAGAAAAAACGGACAGAAAATTGGTCTGAAGAAGGAGTTTATGTATTTCTTGATCTCCGGAGAGAGAATATCGATGATTACATCGAGCAAAACGCAACGAGTCTGACTTGATCTATATCCGCTAGATTTACATGTTGCCAATCAGAAGAAATATAAGCGATTTTTCAATTAAGTATAAAACTATAATAAACCTTATATATTATTTCTTCAATTTATTAAAATAATTGTTTACTATAAGAAACTGTATTAAAATTCAACTGTAATTTCCCCACAGCATAATTTATAATGAGAAGTTTGAACACGAGGGCGCGGTGTAATTGTTTTAAGGCGGTTATAAATCAATCTGTTTAGTTTAAATAGTGTGAACAACTAATAAATCAGGTTTGTTGAAAGCTGGCTTAAAATAAGTCGATTTAAGAATTAATCCCACTTACTTTGTACCGTGTGAATTGGGTATTACTCTTGATGACTGATCTCATAAATATGAACAGTGACCGCAGCAAACTTTTGTATATACTACACTACATTGATATCAAACACACCGTGAGAAGGCATAGGAGTATTAAAGCAACAAATTCGTGCGATTTCGGATTTATGTGAGTATAACGGTTTGAAAAACCACACCAAAGTGAATCAATAAAAAATATATAATTCGAAAAAAACAGCGTTAAGCGGGGTCTTACTGTACTTATACATCTTGATGCAAATATATATTAATATATGTGTTACCGTTAAAATCCATTTGCCTAGTTGAAACTAGTTTGAACAAAGCCCGTCGTGAATACTAATATTAACTAGTCAATACTAGAATTCACTAAGGCATTTTAGGAAAAACTGGAATTGACGGAAAAACTGCTTTGTTTGCAATAATTTACAGTTTTTACTAGTTAAAAGCAGATAGTTAAAGGCGTTTCGATTTGTTCAGTTTATGAAAAACTGAGCTTTTCATTCTGGAATAAAACAATCGCCCTATGAGCCATGTTCGGGTTAGACCCAAGAATAATACTCGTGACTTCAGCATTCCCATCAGATGTTCTCGAAAACATTGAAGATGAGGACGAACTTCAGAGAGCCATTGAGATGAATGCACGACAGAACGAAGCTAAACCCCTGCTGAAGAAGAACATGAAGCTGGTCCTAGTTACATCACATCAGCTAGGAGAGAAGCTCACGAGAATTTGTCTAAACAGGCCAAGAAAATTAAACGTATCTCCGATGTCACCCATCCCCCTGTTGAAGTAGGTGATAATTCGTAATCCCAATTCCAAATATGCACAGAACCAAGGCAGATTTTCGAAATATCATCGAAAATGTGCTGGAAAAAAATGAAGATCTGCACAAGATCGGAACTAATGATGGAAAGGTGGATAAATTATATTACAAGGTAGGTTTCGTCTTTTATGTATTTGTTACTATTTAGAGAATGCCCAAAATATGATTATGAAAAAATATATTTTGTAGATCGGAATTTGATGTTTGTCGGGAAAGTTTCTGATACCCGAAGAGGTACCAGATACAGATATTTCTTTGAGTATGGCTACTAGGAAACCGGCAATGGCGCCACAAAGGGTTTATACGTTGTGTTTGCGAGAAAGATTGCATTTCGAAAAGATGCTTGTGCAAGAAGAAACGAATTCTCTGCAACTCTAAATGTCATAACAGTTTTCCATGCGGAAACAAATAATGCACATCATAAATATATTTCTTCTGTAAATTTCAGTTACAATGTTCATAAATATATTTCTTCTGTAGATTTCAGTTACTAGATTTTTATTTTCCCACTAATGCAAAATTGCACAATTAGGAAGATATCAGGCTTATCCTCGTAAAAGAAATTTTAGGTAATAATAGTTTTCACTAGTCATATCGAGTTTTAATTAGAGAAATTTTAGTGAAAACCAGAAGATTTTAACCATATCTTTTATGTATTTGTTACTATTTAGAGAATGCCCAAAATATGATTATGAAAAAATATATTTTGTAGATCGGAATTTGATCCGAGATTCGAACCCGGGTCCTCCAGAGTGGAAAGCCGAAGCGTTTTCACGCGGTCAATCCATCGGCGGAACATACAGCGGCATCTTGTGAATTCTTACAACCGAGTGATATTAAAAAACTTTCTAAACAAAAGTTGTTTGTTTTTCACAGTACTATCCAATTATGCCAAAATCGGATTTCATAATTGACCCCTTGTGCCAATACTTCCGATGGGCCCACAAAATTTTTATCATGCCCCTTCGATTCTTCAGGTATACTTTGATAATCAAAAATTTTCCCCTATTTCCTATCTCATCGCGTTTCTGAGAAAAATGGGTGGTACGGGTGTTCGAAAACACCCGGTATATTTAAATTCTGAAAAATTAATAAAATGGGAAAATGAACATATTGAAATTGATAAAAGATGGATGGAAATATTCAGTCATTTCAAAAATGAACATATTCCATGTGAAAATTTATTTATTCTTCTTCAATTTACATTGTGCGTCCATAGAACTAATGCAGCAGTTGAAAGAATTTTTTCAATTGCTAATGATTTTTGGACAAGTGAGAAATCGAGATTGAATGTTGATACAGTGGTGTCTCGCAATTCGACACTAATCTGTCGCCGAAGTAATGTCAAATTGAGAAACTGTCGAATTGCGAGACAATATTTCCCATATAAAACTATGTGAAATAGATTAATTTGTTATCGGTCCCATCCCACTCCCCTAACGAGGAGTGAGAGAGATACACTATATTATTTACTTTATTACTTACTATTGTATAACACACTAAATTACAAAATACACTATTTTATACACCACACTATTGTATAACATATAGATACACTATATTATTTACTTTATTATATGTGTTTTACTATTGTATATCGACGTATATTATTTACTTTACTATACATATTTACTATTGTATAACACACTAAATTACAAAATACTATTATGTGTGTTTTATTATTATATAACACACTAAATTACAAAATACACTATTTTATATAGAATATTACATGTGTTTTATTATTGTATAACACACTAAATTACAAAAAACACTATTTTATACACAACACAATTTATTAGCCCTTGAATGTTGGAATGAAGTCTTCCAGCAGACACCATTGTATAACACACTAAATTACAAAATAAACTATTTTATACACAACACACTTTATTAGCCCTTGGATGTTGGAATGAAGTCTTCCAGCAGACACCCTAGAACCCTTGGATGTTGGAATGAAGTCTTCCAGCAGACATGCTAGCACCCATAATCCAAATTACAAAATACACTATTTTATACACAACACACAATTTATTAGCCCATGGATGTTGGAATGAAGTCTTCCAGCAGACATCCTAGCACCCATAATCCTCTTTCTCTGTTGCAAAACGTTGCCACAGTTGTCCTAGGTCCTAGGAACACCATACTCGAGTTAAATTTTAATTGTTCTATCTTTCTGCTCTTTATCTATAGTTTTTTTCTTCGTTTCTTTGCTCAATCAATTGTTCTTTTCGGAATTATTCCTCTGGTCAGTTCTCTTTGAAATCATTCTTACATTTCACTCAAAAAACAATAATAATTACAAATTTTTTACTTTCTGTAAAATGTAGAATTGAAAATTAACACAAACAACACGGACAGACACCAAAGTAGCTCAAAAAAACTGACAAATAGCAAATGACATCACACAATTCCATGCACGCTCATGCGCCAACCCGCGAAACTCAAACGTCGAATTGCGAGACCGACGAATTGCTGAACGTCGAATTGCAAGGCACCACTGTACTCTAGCTGCAGCACTTGCCGTTAAATTCAATATGAAAAACATTTCTTGTTCAGATACAGTGGGTGATCGGTTAACGAACATAATCCGTTCCAAGAAAATGTTCGTTACCTGAATTGTTCGTTAACTGATCATCGATTTACCATAGGATTTTATGGGAATTCGATTAATTCGTTCCGGAGACCCAAAAAAACATAGTAAAAAATTATATAATTTTTTTATTTATGTTTATTTATATGTAATAACAATA
>AYEL01056717.1:0-54237 GCA_000484575.1 Olivierus martensii | reverse complement strand
GAGGTTGCCCACCCCTACTTTAGATTATTATTTTGTTAACATTAAATTGAAATAATTTTCTGATTAATATGTATTTAAACAAATATCTAAAATATCTTGGGGAATACAAAATTACTTTGCGGGCAGGATGCAGCCCGCGAACCGTGAGTTTGAGATCACTGTACTATGCAACATAGGACCAAGCGGGTGCTTCACTTTTTATTGCAAAGCGGTTGTTTAATACGTGTTTGTTTGTTGTATAATAAAAGATATTTCTATATATTTAATACAAGTGTTTTCATACAGGAACAAATTTTGAATATTTAATCATTTAATTTTTAAAGGAAATATAAACAAACAATAACAAGAGAAAAATGATATTGAATTTGGAGCATTGTTTATTGTATGATTATATATACAATATATTGCATGTTAATGATTATTTTTCAATAATTATTTTTAATATATGATTTATAAACAAAGCTCGGCAACGCCGGGATTACAGCTAGTTACAATATAAAATGCTACAAATGTTTTTATTATGCATTTATCATATTATAGTGTATTATTGTTGCAATGAATAAAATGTTTCTTTTATTTACGATATTTTTTTCTTTAAAATATGTGTCCTCCTTTCATTGTAAAAAAGTTGGTCACCGTACTGTTATTTTTCATTACTGATAAACTGAATCATAACGAGAAAAAAACGCACGCCTCTGAAAAATAAGACGACAATGCCGGATCACTTTTCATTTCTCGATAATACAGTATGTTGAATTCTAACTACCGTTGTCTCATTTTTCAAAACTAAGATTTGAGCATCTTATTAACGTTTATGTAATCTTTTCTGTAGAATAGCGTCCTATTGCCAGCTGACGATCCGGCCGTGCGGAAGCATTAGCAGCGATCGCAGTGAATGAATCATCGCCATGAAGAAGCGACGTCCCGGTAAAGCCAGTATGGGTCTTTTTGAGGTTTTCCCAAAAGATAAGACATGTGTTATATCACTGAATTCAGGATGAAATGCTCTTTTCAAACTAGTCCCCAGATAGATAGGGTAGCGCATCCCTTTGCGCTACCAGATGCCGCCAAATTGGCCATTTTATATCCTGTTAGATAGGGAGTTATCATTTGCGTTCATAGGCTTTCTAGTTATTTTTTAAGAACATGCCTAGTTATAGTGCTATAAATTGTTCTAATAGAACAGAAAAAGGTCATAGACTCTCCATAGCCGTAAGGTAAAAGAAATGAAAGATTAAAAAAAGTGGTTACAAAATATTGGAAGGAAAACTTTTCCAAATTTGATCTTCGTTTACCAGGTAAGCAGCTATTTATAACTTAGAAATTACTTTCCATAAAGTTACTCGAGATTATTGATCAGCAGGGATATAAAATTGTGGTTGAATGCGCAACTCTATCTAACTAGGGACTCTATTTCAAACATGGTCAAACAGCATAATCTAATGTATTAGATATTTAATTAATTTTCGTAATGTTGAAATTTTAGAATACATTCAAATGATTGGCATACTCTTGTGATTCGGCAAAATGCATAAACAAAAAAGGAGCCTTAATGTATCGAGATAGATACATAAGCAATATTTGCTATCAGCAAGAAGAATCTTCAAAATTTTTGATTGAGACGAAAGTAAGAGCCGAAAAGAAGAAATATGCCATTTATACTGTGCACACCACAACATCTTCCGAAAATGAAATAAATGTATAATTTATTTTTAATTATTATATTTTATATTGGAATAGTTTTGTACTCGTGCATATTTCATTTAGCCTATTTGTTGTAAACACGATATTTAAACTGTATTTTCCTGATTAAATAATAAAAATAAATTATATCCTAAAGAGTTAAATTAGTATTGCTTATTTTTCATGTTTTTTAAATCAAACTTTTTAAAATATACTTTCTAACAGTCTTTAGCAGGGCCGCCGAGAGAAATTTTCGGGCCCATGACAAGTCTGTGGTCCGGGCCCCACTTAAAAAAGTACATCACTTTGGTTTAATAAAAGAAACCATATAAAACATTAAGCATTTATTTTAAAAAGGCAGGCAATAAATTCAAAATTCCATACATTACATACTATGCTATACCTATAAAAAAGTTTATTTTGGTACGACTGCTTTAGGTGCTCTGTCGATATCCTGCGAACTATCGGACACTTTATGTGACACTTCAGGCCCGATGGTCGGGCCCTCTTCGATACCCGGCCCGTGACAAAAGTCACGGATGTCACCCCCTCTCGGCGGCCCTGAACTTTAGATATAGACTCTTATGTGGAACTAAAATTTTGTATTCATTGTAACTAATCGAATTCCTTTAGGATTTATTACAAGTAAATAAAAATAAGCAAATATGGATCAAAATACACCTTTTACTCCCTCTATATTATACGACATTCCGTTTCGTTTAGGTTTAACTAAACTTTTATTGAAAGAAAAGTTGGTTGGAATAGCCGTAGATTTTAATTTTTCCATTCGTAAAGTTTTCAAAATAAAAACAATCGTTCTAAATAAAAATAAGCAAATATGGATCAAAATACACCTTTTACTCCCTCTATATTATACGATATTCCGTTTCGTTTAGGTTTAACTAAACTTTCATTGAAAGAAAAGTTGGTTGGAATAGCCGTAGATTTTAATTTTTCTATTCGTAAAGTTTTCGAAATAAAAACAATTGTCTTCAAAATTTTCAGAGCATATTCTACTGGTTGATGTTAGCTTGAATTTAACATGACTGATTCTAATAAGACTTTCTTTCATAAGAGATGGCTTACTATGCAGGAAGAAGTGACAAAATATTTTTCTCTTTAGACGTCATCTTTGCGTTGTTATTGCTGCATCCGAATGCACAATACGAGTTAGGTTCTGATCATATACGAGTCAATACGAGTTAGGTTTCTGATACACTAAACCTATAAACACGCCTGCTCTCAGACTTGTTATATTTCTGATATGAGACTTGGGACGTCAACTGCACAATCCTCATTGTGACAAATTAACTCAGATTTCAAATCGAAATTGAAAATAGACTGCATACCATCCCTCTCACGACAAACTAGCGAAATTGTATTTATAACTAATTTTAACAAAGTATTTCCCAATGATTGCATTTTGTGCGTGTATTGTCTGTCCCTAATATGGATTTACAAAAATTAACGAAAATATTTTGTGTTGTAGGAGGGTAAACATAATTTTCTAAATGTGTTAAGTAAAAAACCGTGTTGTAGATGTACTGTGTTATATGAGGGTTTCCGCAATTTTCAAATCGCGTTAGAGCGAAACCGTGTTGTAAGAAGCCGTGTTATAGGAGGGATACCTGTAATTCCAAATTTACCAAAATTTTGCTAAGAATAGGGTAAATTTCTTCTTTTATTTAAAAATCAAATTTTTTAAATAAAAAATTTATTTAAAAAATTTGATTTGAGTGCCTACATCTAAAATTCTGCCAGATGATCATATGGACCGCCATAATCTTGAAAAATTTCGTCTAAATCGGTGAGTTACAGTCTACAGTCGATCTTGTCGCCTTGTAAGTTACGATTTTCTGTAGATAAGAACCAACTGGAGTGACTACTCAGATGTTAGTGAAACGAGTATTTCGATTGGTTGGCAAGACTATATTTAGGTTGGCTATTTTTGCGAACGTATATTCAATTCTATAGTTAATTAACTTTGTTTTAATGAAACAAGAAAACAAAGTCAATTAACAATAGAATTCAATGTACGTTCGCAAAAAATAGCCAACCTAAACATAGCCGTGTCAGCCAATTGACATGTTAATTTTTCTAATATTGAGTAGGCGATTGAGCAGTTAGTCCAGTCAATTTATAACCACATTGATCAAAACATTCTATTTCATTTTCGAATTTCGAATTTTAGAAAATTTCAAGAGTTAGGAATTTTAAATATTATGATAGCAACAACTTAATTATTTTTAAAACAGTATTTCAAAATGGTTCATCTTCACCAAAAATCTTTGCTTTATAATTGGAAATTTATATTCAAATTTCTTAAATAAGAAATTTCTAATTGGTCCAATTAATTACATATATAATTTAATTAAATAACAGTTTTGTTTTCATTCGAGCGAGAAAAGAATGGTATTTATTCGCCAGCAAAACAGATGAACAAAATGAATCTCAAAGATTGTCTTCAATTCTTTTGACATAGTTCTGTCCAATCAAAAAATTATGGACACATATTTGTTTACAAGATGAATCAAATTTTATAAAGTACAGCGTTTACGAATGTTGTTATTAATAAATATAATATTGTAATTACTATTGAATTATCCATATTATTTCAATAAGGTAAGTTATAAGTTTATTATCGAGCATTGTAAAATGACGATTAATTTATTATGACACATTTTAATGATTCTGGACGAGGCACAAAAACTTTTTATCAACGTTCTCAAAACAAACATATTAATTCAAATATCATGAAAATTAAAAACTATATATATACAATATAGGCTTAAATTTGCAAAAATGGTTCAGTTACTATCCTTTCATGCCTTGTACACACGTTATTAGCATTTCATGGCTTGTACACAGATTATTATCCTTTCATGCCTTGTGCACAGGTTATTATTATTTCATGCCTTTACACAGGTTATTATCCTGTCATACCTTGTACACAGGTTATTATTAGGCTTTCATGCCCTTACACAGGTTATTATCCTTTCATATCTTGTAGACAGGTTATTAGTCTTTCATGGCTTGTTCACAGGTTATTATCCTTTTATACCTTGTACACAGATTATTATCCTTTCATGCTTGTACACAGGTTATTATATTATCCTTCCAAGTTATTAATTTTATTCTCTTAGGTCTTGTTTAGGTTCAATTAATCCTACTAGATTTGATTCTTATTCTTTAAAATTCCTATTGTCATCCTTCATGGTTTCTATTCTTATTCTTTCAGGTTTCCCTCCATGTAACCATCCTTGTCCTTTTCAATCGTGATTCTTATCCTTTCATGTTTCGATTAATCCTACTAGCTTTCGATTCTTATTCTTTCATGTTTCTATACTTATCCTTTTCGTTCATGATTCTTATCCTTTCAGATTACTATACTTATCCTTTGAGTTTTGTTCAGGTTTCGATTTTATTCTTTCAGGTTTCGATTCTTATCCTTCCTGGTTTCTATTTTTATTCGTTCACGTTTCTATTCTTATCCTTTCAGGTTTCGATTTTTATCTTTAAACAGCTTGCCAGAAGATAGCTAAAGATACACATACACACAGTAACTGCAAGAGAGCATTTGGTTTATAAAGAAAGATTTTTACACCTTAATTAAACTTCAGAATCTTTTAGATTATTTAAACCGTAAATTAAATTCTTAAATGCTAAAACTTCAAGAAATAAATATTAATATATAAAAATAATCAATTATTACTGGTGTAATTGTTTGGCAAACTGCAGTTTACTCCGACTTGTTGAGGTTATAATTTCCCAGGAGGACTCTTGGATAACTCTTCATTATCGCAAGAATTTCTACTAAGTTTCGAAAACTGTGTGTGTGTTACAAAATTACGATTACGTCAACGCAACAATCTAAACTGAAGCTCATTTTCGGCTCCTCTTCTATCTCACGAAAACTTAATTACGTTAGTCTAGAGACCCCAACTTTGTATGGCTATTTATCGCCCATTGATGCTATTATTTGAGGGACATTATTAGCATTTTACTATCTCTCGAGGCTACGGCAACCAGTTTAATTTGATATTTACTAAGGACAACAAGGTTAGAGAATAATTTTTCTCCATTAAATAATTAAGTTTGTTTATTAACATCTTTTACTGATAATTTAATCCTGGTTGGATAGAAGATTTATAAGTTATAAAATTCGGTAACATTACCGAAACTATAAACAGCACAGAGAAAGAACAGCTCTAGGGGGTTCTCTGCAGCATCAACGAGAGAGAGGAATTTTGTTTCGTACAGACTAACGAAGGTTCGAAAATTTAATTATACATACTAAACAGATTCGAGCTTAACAGAGTTTGACGATAAATACGATAAGGTAAATAATCGAATATGACGTTACACTGTGCAGTTTGTTAAAGTTTTGTGGTCTCTGTTAACCAGAAAAATTACCAAATGCTACTGCAGCAACAGCATTTGTCACCGTAATAGTATAAACGAGCATCGGAATTCGATTGCTGCTGCAACGTTAGTAATAATGAAGAAGAAGAAGTAAAAAAAAAGGTAATTAAGAGAACGTTAATTAATTTAATTCGATTTTTAAAATATTTTTAACCTTTTACTGTATATAATAAAAAGAAAAATTTTGTAGATGTAGAATTTTTGTGCGAGATGATGGATACACATTCCATTTGCTCTCGAGCTTCTTTTGCGGAATACCAAAAGAGATGCAGGCGATAATCGAGGATCACTGAGACGTGACGTGATGGAGAAACGTCACGTAACGTTAACAGCGCGAAATAACGTCACATGGCGTGTCTTTATACACACAAAAATGTTACGTTCGCTTTTAAATATCTTTTTGGAAGTTAAGAGAAGTGGATAGCATAAAAGCAATATTTTCCAACGTGTCAGTTCGTCCTCTGTAAAATTGCCTCTGACAGTAGAATAAGCAAAAAAAAAAAAAAACATATAAAAATATATATATATATATATATATATCATCTTCGATTCTCGTCCAACATTGGACCTGATCCAATTTCGATATCAGATTTTTGGAATACTTTTAATGCATTATGTAACTTGTTCATTCCGTTTAAGTTTTGTTAGCTGGCTTTTTAATGGAGGAACAGTTTCAACAACTTTCTATTATAAAATTCTTCCCGGTTTTCTTTTGAATTTCAGATTTTTACTGTCTATAAAAGAATTTCCGTGCGGTTCTCTAGAAACATAAAAGCTCTCTCTTTAAAAATTTCTACGAATTTCAGATTTTTACTGTCTATAAAAGAATTTCCGTGCGGTTCTCTAGAAACATAAAAGTTTTCTCTTTAAAAATTTCTAGTCACAAAAAATAAGATATTGCAGCACGACTAATAATTTAAACGATTTTTTAAGCTGTTGATTCGACAGAAGTATAGGATAATTATCTTCTACTAACCTTTACGCTGGTGCGTAACCAAAATAGAAATGTGCAGATCGATCCACACGTCTCTTTATTTATGTATGCATCTACATCAGCAAAAATATAGTTTAATCATCTAAAATAGCAATTCGGAAATGATTTTCCGTGTCTTTTAATCGAGTAAAAATTGGTTGTTTAAGCTAGAAAGTAGTAATTTTTCAGGCGTTGCCTGCTCTTTACTTATGCATCCGCATCCAACAAAAACATCATAATTATCCCGAAAAATCTATGACTGTCTGACATTTTTATTAATAAAGAAGATCGTGAATGAACTTCATAATATTTCTCCCTTCCTTTTATGCCATTAATCAATATATTTTTTTTTCTTTTTTTAGCTTCTAGCTTCCATTTATATCGAAACTGAGATATACATTACTCCAGCGAGTCAACATGTTATTCTTTATTTTTCTCTTCTTTTTTTTTACGAATTTATCATGGTATTTGCTTTACATTCTTTGATAAGATATCAATGTAGTTGTCATTCGCACTAGTTTTATAAAATCTATTGCAACAACAGAAAAAAAGAGAGAGGAAAAATCCTTCAGCATCTTTCATCTACGTCCTCTATCAGTTGACTGATGTCCATGCATTAGAATCTCATGTTTCTTATAAAAATCGCCAGAAATTAGAATTTAAAAAGTTAGATTTATAAGATAAGAAAATTTTCTCTATCTTTAAAGGAAAGAAGATACGTTTTCTCGTAAGTAATTTTCTTTCTTTTTAAGGATAAAAAATGTACTTGTCTTCTCTCTCTCTCTAGCTATTGTCTGATAACTTGGAATTGGGCGATTAAGCACCGAGTTAGAAAGATTTGATGGCAGAAAAATCCTTTTCTGTGGGTAATTTCTTGCAATACGTTAAGGGAAATTATACAGAAGGATCGTTTATGTTCCTGGATGCAAACGAAAAATAACGACATAAACTAAGAATTAAAATTTTTCTTCATTTTTCTTTATTGATTCAAAATAATTGCAAGTAAATTAAATTCCCTGTGGGTAATTTTTCCCTTTTACTTTGCAGATTGAATAATATTAATTTATTTTAAGTTAATTTTAATTATCTGTGCAAATTTCTCCTTCGGAGTAATTTCTCGTTTACTCCAAAACTTAATTCTATAATTTCGCTTAATTCCTTTAGGGAAATCCCCACGCGAATTAATTCCCTCAGAGCTGTTTTCGTTCGATTCTCTTAGGGAAATTCCCTATCCTAATCAGCATCACAGGAAAATTATCTCATTTTCTAACGATATATTTTAAATTCGACAAGTAAAAATTAAATGCAAGATTATTCTCTAAATATATCCGATTATTTTAAAAAAATTGCAGGAATATTCTGTAAAATTTTAAAATTTCTACGATAGGATTATTCATCCGAAATATTCCAGAGTTTTTAAAAAAAAACATTCATTTTTTTGCCTCCAACATAGATTTTATTGAGAACTTCATATTATAAGATTTACAAACTATAAAATCCCTTTAGGCCATTGGATATATCCTTAAAAAAATCCCTCACATATATATTTACTGTATATTTTATTTGTTTTTTTTTCCCATATATCCCTTGGAGAAAATCCACTTTGAAAATATAGTTACTTTGGAAAGAAAACAATACACAAAATGTAAAATTTATTAACTTTTTATTTCATAACCTAATTTTTAATAGCAAAATAACGAGGAAAAGAAAAAAAAGAAGAAAAAAAGACGTTTAAATGATCGATAAAACTATAAAGTATCTACAGTTTCCACTTGAGTGAAAATTCGAAGTAAAAAAAAATTTTTTTTTGCACAGTTAGTATACACATATATATGTATGTTTTATATATATTTATATATATAAATCTTATCTTAAAAATAATAAATATTTATCTAAAAAGATCAAGCAGTAGTTGGTTTTTTTTCTTCTTCCTTCTATATAACTATATAAATTTTTCTTGCAGAAAAAACAAATTAACATTTGTATAAAATTTCCTCCACAGTAAACGAAGCTGTCTACATAGTCCCGATTTTCTTTTTTTTTTCTTCTTCTTTGTTGTGTGTATGTGTGTGTATGTATATATATAAAAGTTCTTCAAGTTATAAACAAGATTTGGCAATTTATAAATTGGGTTTTTTTTTTCTTCAGAGAGTACTTTCCTCGAAGCTTCCAACTCGAAGGCAGCTTAAGCAACAATATTTATACATAAATCTGTACACGATATGATTGTGAGGCAGGTGTGTTGTCTAGAAATCCGTTGTTCATCGTCAGTTCATCTCCATCGACAACAACATCAACAACACGAAAATTTTCGGGAGTTGCTATCCACTTCGATCACTTTATATCCTCTAACTGAAGAAATAATTAAAAAAAAAATATATATATATAACTAATTTTGCAACATTTAAAGCAAAAAACGCGAACTTTTTTTAATCTGCAATAATGTAACTCACCTGTGCTTCTTCAGTATCCTGATCCGCATCCGGTTAGAGGAAGGAAAAGAGAGAAGAGGAGGCGGAGGAGGAAGGGAAAAAAAAAGATAAACTGAGTTAGAGAGGGGAAAAATCCATTGAGAAAATTAAATTAATGGCATCTGCCAAGTGAATTATTAATAAAACGACACGAATTTATTCGGGAATGAGACTATTAAACATGTGATATCTTCCAAACTGAATCACGTATGTCATACAGGCAATTAGTGAGGAAGCGATCGTTAGGTTGACCGTGAGAGAAAACAGATGGACTGTCATGTATCATCACCATCCGAACAGATGTAACGGACATAACTGATGAAATATGGAAATCCATACGATTACTAAAACCTCAATTTATAGAGTGTATCTGCCTTTTATCCAATAACATTCTATTAAGATAGAGTTATGAGTTCCTGATGAAGTTATTTGAACAGAATCGTTAGGATAAACTGAAAGGTATGTTCCATATATTAGATAGATTATTAGATCCTGATTATCTTAATACTTATTTCATATTTTCTCTCTTTTTTTATGATTTAGTGCCGTGTAAGATTTTATATTTTGATAAGTTTAAAATATAGAATAAAGAGATTTTAAATTTTGATAGATTTTGAATAACTGCTTGTGTTTTACCCTCCGAATTTTGGAGGAATGATAAATTCAAAACAAAACAAGCTTATTTCATGAAAAATTTGAGAGGAAATTCTCTAAAATAAATTTTAGAGAATTTTTTTTAATGGAAACATAATGTTAGAGAAATTTAGGGATGTTTCTGTGAAACTAAGACACTTTTATGAAATCCTGAAATCTTTCTTTAATTCAGGGAAATTTCTAAAGTAAGGGAAATTAGGGAAATTTCAAATGTGGAAATTTTCAAGAAATATGTTTGAGTGATTGAGTGAAGTTTTAAAAGTCACAAAACTTTAATATCTTTGAAAATAGAAAAATTTCCCTGATATTTCCCTAAAAAGGAAATTTTACTGAATTTTCCCTAACAGGAACTTTCAAGCAGGAAAATTCAGGGAATTTTTCTGCTTGAAAGTTACAAATGAATGTTTCAGCTTGAAAGTTTACAATGAAATTAATGTGTACTGGGATCTTTCAAGCAGGAGAAATCCCTAATAGATCCTAGTATACATAAACGATATAAAAATTCCCTAACATAGGGAAAATCCAGATAATTAAAATTTGTTACGAAAATTTGGGGAAATTTCGAATTTAAAAATTTTAAAGAAAAAATATTTAGCGAATTAAGGAAATTTTAAAACTCAAAGACATTTAAAACTTAAATTACAATAAGATTGATGTCCTTACGTCGTAGACATGGCTCCCTGATGGTGATGATGAACAGCGAGAAAGTGCAGCGAGGACAGAGCTGTGACTTCTTTTCTAGATAACGATGCATCCGAATAACATTGCAAAGTCTCGTAAACACTACTCCAAGAACGATGTAAAAAAACTTATATTAGATCATCCAGAAGTTTAAAAAGAACTGTTATAACTCTACAAAGTCAAAACAATTCTCACCTTCTGTGTGCGGCCCTTTACGAGTTTTGGCCGCGATAACTTTTGTTTAATTATCTGGAAGACTATACGACTGCCATTTTTTCGCTTTAGACGTGTCGACGATCGAACGTTTTATTATATCTTCATCTGAAAACAATATATCATGCAATATACCAAAAGAAAACATTATTGCATGCAAGAAACCATCTATTACCTGCTTTGCAAGGCACGTAACTGTGGACGGTGATTGCTTTCTGATATCTGCAACTGAACAATCGCATTTGGCACTCTGAACCATAGGTGACACCATCCGATCCACATACAGGATTGGGAGACTCGTCAGACGTGCACTTGATGTCGCATACGCACTGAACTCTACCCTTTTTCTCTCGGCAGATCGCTTCGTAGCTACACTTCAATTGGTCACAAGATCCCGATACTGGTCTAGCTAAGGATTCTGCAAGAATAGAGAGAGATACAGGATGTTTAAAAAGTCGTATTTACTCTTCAGCATGAGTGATTTATATTCAAAACTCCCGAGTTTACAAAAGTAAAAGAGAATTTCCATTCAGCAAATGCACATGTTGGGCTCTCGCACAAGTGAAGAAAATAAACATAATTCGCTATTGTGTGCCATGCAAAAACCGCTCTCTCTCCACACTCCAGCGAACAAACAAGCATTTCTCATATATATATATTAAAAAATAAAAAAAACTGCAGAAAATATTAATATATTATCCGTATGCACAAAACATTGATAGAAAGATTTATAAATAAAGCAAAATCAATAAAACATTCAAAAGATAAAAAAAGTATACATCTTCAAATGAAATTCAATCGATCATTTAGAAAAGTTAGAGAGAGAGAGAGAAACGTTTGGATGTTTTTTAAAAAGAACATTATTCTTGCGTTTTTTTTTCTGGAAAACTTTTTTACTTGAGTAATTGCCTGAAAGAATGAATTATGGCTTCTCTCCTCTTCTGGTATTAATTTGTTCCACAACCCAAGTTATTCTTCATTCGTCTTTCATAATTCAAAGAAGTCTTTAACAAACATCGAAAAATCTAACCGTTTAGGGAAAAAAAGAGGGAGGAAAACGGCAAGGAAATTAATTTATGGATAGAGTGGCAATCAAAAAAATCAGTGGTAGTGGCACATTAAAAGGATTTGCTAGTTGGTCAGTGGATAAGAGTGCATTTTGGAAGTAAAACTGACAGGTACACTAACCAACTTACCGTCCAAACATCCCTCAGGGAGCAACACCGTCTTATGTGGACAAATATCGCATTTCATCCCTTGAATGTTGTGTTTACAGACACATCTGCCTGTCATCTGTTCGCAATCATCTCGAACCGATCCGTGTTCGTTACATCCACAAGCTGCAAGAGAAAAGAAGACAATTGGAAGAAAAGAATATAAAAAAAAAATATATATATATACGTACTTCTGGATAACACAAAATGAACGTGGTCTATCTTCTTTTCATCATAAAACTCACTCGCTATTTCTTTGCTGATGTCATCAGCTTTTGGTAATATTTGAAGAAAAATCGTTATCTTTACTACAGACTTTTTCTTCTTTTTTTTTAACCTTAAACAAACCTATTTCGCTTCCTTAATTTTTAAGAAAGAGAACCTATTCTTCTCTCTCGTCGTATCGGTTTTACTGGTTATCAAATTTAATAATTGAAAATTTTCTTTCGCATACTTATAGAGAAATATTACAATTTCCGGATGGAATAAAGAAGTAAAAAACGATATAGATAGTTATCGGTTTATATCCCGGAATTTTCCGTTTTTGCAAGATCAGTAAGAAATTCTAAACGTGATTCGTTCGATTTCTAATGGAAAACTCACTTAAAAAGTGAAGGAGATCATTTGTTATCTTCTTAACAGATCAACAAGTAAAATGTCTAAACTTTGAAACCTCCTCAGAAGAAGAAGAAGAAAAAGAAGCAAATTGAAAAGTCAGTTTATCTAAAAAGAGTTTTATACTTTATATATATAGATATATATAAAAAGAACTTCCTTGTTTTCTAAACATTAAAAAGTCGAAAATGCAATTTTTTCTTCTCGTGTGGTATAAGGTCTTCAGTTTGACCCAATTCAATCTATGGCCAGACGTATACAAAACTGTAGAAACGTCTCCGTCACTTCCAGATGTTCTCTTCCTCTGAAAGAAAACAGAGGTTTTCCGTGTGGCTCCTAGCCAAACAGGATATAGCATGAAAGAATGTAATGGAAAGCTTTTCCTTTTTCTCACGTGTTTAATCATTGGTTTAATTTTCCGGCCATTCTGCGTGATATTTCCGTTTCTCACCTCTGTTAAGATGGGAGGAAGAATCCTCTACAAAGTTTCTTTTTTTTCTGTAGTTGGGTTTATATTTTATTTTTCCTTTCAAGAAGTTCAATTCGCGTGGAAAATTTAAAGGTGGTCCAAAAATGTTATATGGCTGATGTTAGTCTTTTTATGAGATATTTACTACTTTTATAAAAAGAAAAAAAAATATTTTTTCCGTCTTTTAAATTCGTTCGAAGAGATGTCATTTTAATAATTGAAAAAATTAGTTGAAAGTCCTGTCTTTCAATCGATGATTTTTACGGTTTATGAATTAGCCAAATAAAAAAATTTTTTTGTTTTACTAATTTTATTTGCAAGTAATGCAAAAATGATGATTGATTAAGATCGGGAATATATTCTTACAGGCGAATTTCTGCATCAGTTGTCGTAAAAATTCATTATCAAAGCTGGACTCGTTATCAAATTTTATGAGAGATCAATGGAATATTTCCGAAGGAGGAAAAATTGCATAAGTTTTCCCGAAGGAGAAATTTTCCAAATAGGGAAATTTTACACAATTTTCCCTATTCGGGGAATTTTAGAAAGAAATCGTCCAAATTTCCCCCACTTTAAAATCCCCAATTTCTCGTTTAAAAAAAAATCCGAATTTTCAGGGAAAATACAGATTATTAGGGATTTTTAAAGTGGAATTTTAATTTAGGGATTTTAGGGAATTGGGAAAGGAATTTTAGAAAGAAATCGTCCAAATTTCCCCCACTTTAAAATCCCCAATTTCTCGTTAAAAAAAAAATCCGAATTTTCAGGAAAAATATATTATTAGGGATTTTTAAAGTGGAATTTTAATTTGGGGTTTTTAGGGAATTGGGGAAAATACAGATTTTTAGGGAATATTGGGTACTTTAAAACAAATTCAGGGAATTTAAATGTGCTTACATTTTAGCAAAATTCAGGTAATTTAAGAAATTTTTAAATATTCTCTAAAAACCTGAAATTTCCCAATTTTTTAAAATGGAAAGATTTAGGGATTTTCGTTTCACTAAATTTATAGAATCACTAAAAATCTATAGAACTGTTTCACTAAATTTATAGATTCACTAAAAATCTATAGAACTGTTTCAATAAATTTATAGAATCACTAAAAATCTATTGAATTGTTTCATTAAATCTATAGAATGTGTTTTCATTTATAGTACATAATTAAATATAGTATAAATATAAGCATACATATATTTTTATATATAATTTGATAAGTGTCATTTATATCAAAATATATTAACAATGTAATGCAGATATCAAAATTTTCTAGTTTTGACATTGTAGGAGAGCTTAAGCAAAAGTATTTATCCGATTTATTTAGTTATTAAGATGAGAAAAAAACAACATAATCAGGTGGGAGACAATAGCAAGATGAATGAAATGTAGATTCCAACAATTAATCTTCAAGAAAGAAACGGCAATTTGAATTTGTCTAATAACGAGAATTTAAAAAGGAAAACGTACAGTATTTAAAAATTGCTTATCCGTCTGTCATAAACCGAATCTACATTACTTACACGACCTAGACAAGGTTAAAGTACAAGACACGTGATAAAACAAAACAAGAAAACCTTAGCAGAATACCATCCGCCGTCACGTGACGGCCAGTAACCAATGGAATTACGGTAAATAATTGGTTGTTTTTTTACGACATGAGTGACTGCTGTGTTGTGTGAGCAAGGTTGTTTTGTATGATATCTGTTAAGTGGCTCCCAGTAGGTCCACTGACCTGTACAGGTTCAGTAGACGAAGGTCGCTAACCCTGCTTGGCTCAGGTTGGGAGGATAGAGATTTTTACTTGTTCCGGTAACCAGAACAGCGAGGGAAATGGGCTGAAACTTTCCGACATACCTACATACACTAAAACTTTGAATAATAAATTTATCATTTCTCCATCGATTGTTACACACCCATTCCAACAGGCGAAAAGTTATTTGTTCTTAAAGATTTGCAAAAATTTTTGCCATAAAATTATACAATAATTAAAGTTAAGTGTAAAAATATATATATATTGTATGTTAATAAATAACACTATATTGAACATTGTAAGGAAACAATAGCATTTAACAGACATAAAAATAAAATCCGTCTGAAAAACAGATCAGTTTGTCATTTTCTGTCAAACTAACAAAAATATGTGTTGTGTGGGGATGGGTCACCATTACAATATCTTTAGCGGGTTGGGCCGGACTAATAGAAGCTCTTATAGGTAGGTTGTAAAAATAGGTTACGTCACAGGGTTTCCTTTGCTACATTATTCTCCGGATTTCTTATGAAAAACAAACTCACGCTTGAAGGTTGAAACGATATTCGACGCATCGGATACTGATTTAATTGCACATTTAAATTATAATCATACTAAAATAAAGTTCGTGCCGAAACAGAGCTAGTTTACTTACGCTATTATTTTTATCGTGGTTATGAAATTCCGAAACTTAAATCCAGATTTTTTTCTTAGTAGTTCGGAGCAGTTAATTTATTTTAGACACAAAATTATATTGGATTCTCGTACAACGCGGGAGAATACGTTCCGCGTTATACGAGACAGCGTTATCAGACGATTTTATGCAAATTTAAACTTGTCTCCGAGTTCCATCACTGATTGCATATTGCTAATGAGATGGCGTAAGTTTCGAATATGATTTTAGTGTTTATTAACTTGTTTTAAAGAAGGTTTCTTTTAATAAAGGAAAAAATAAAATAGAATACAGATAACTTAAATTTTAAAAAATATTATATACAAGTAGATCCGGAAAAACTCGGACTACGAAAATGCGGATTCGTATAATCCGACGTAAAAGTTGTTAAAGTTGTCATGGAAACGAAATAAACATCGTTTGGTCTCTATCATCGGATATTGTAAGTATCGTTAAAAAAGTTTATTCTATGCGTTATACGGGACTGTTTATAGCGTTATATGAGTACTAGTCTCAATTTTTTAATCGGGTTATACGAATTCGTGTTATAGAAGAGCGCATTATACGAGAATTTACTGAATTTTAAATATGAAATTATGTTAAATGTAAATATATTTCAAATAAAAAAAAAATTATTGTAAACGTCTTTAATAATGAATGCCAAGATAATAGTGTCAATTTTCAGTTTTAATCCAAACAAGAACAAATTAAGAGTAACAATAATCACGTGTGACGACTCTCATAGAACCGAATCGAAAGTCGGTCATATTGGAAATAACCTACTCTGCATGATAAGTCAATCAAAACATTTTTCGTTTTATATTACCTACTGATCTCCTAAAAGGAATCATCCGTAAATATTTTCATCTGCAAGTAAATTTATTACTTTGTAGCAGTGCTGAAGACACGAATCGCAATATGTGATACAACGAAATAAAAATAATTGGAACAGGTTTTTTTTTTTTTTATTTTAATGGAAATGCTATTAAAAATATAAACTATGTAATTAAATCGTTTTTATAATGTATACAATGTATCGGAAGGAAAATAAGTTTCATTAAAAGTTCCTGTAATAATAATAATAATAATTCAAAAGTTGTAAATACAGTAATACCTCGACTTACGTAAATTCGGAGATATGTAGCTTCTCATCCTGTCCCTCGCCCACTTGTTTGTTTCACAATTACGTAGTGCATATATATGTATGTACAGTGGACTCGCGTTTTTACGAACCTCCAATTTACGAACTATTTAGTTGGTCCCAAAAAGTCCTTAATGATAATTAATGCCATTCCCATCTACGAATTTTCGATTTTACGAACTTTTTGAGGAGTCCGTACGAATTCGTAAATTCGAGAATCCACTGTACATATTTCATTTGCTGATGTGTTGATTTAGAGTATTTAATTACAACTACATTGGGACTAAATGGACTCTCGATTTTACGAACTCGTTCGGAAGTTCGTAAGTGGAAATGGCATTAACATTAGAGACTTTATGTGACCAACTAAATACTTCGTAAAACGTGTAGTTCGTAAATAGGAGATTTGTAAATACGTGAGTACACTATATAAATTTTTACAATTTGTTGTTTTCTTGGTAATAAAGAGCCATTTAAGAACCTAATACATATATGTATCCGAAATTAGATTTGGGAAGCTGTAGGTACCCTGACTTGCGTAATTTTCGACTTACGTTATGCTTCCCGGTCCCACCTATAACGTAATTCCGGGGTATTACTGTAGACTTAAAATACAGTATGCACAATTAGGTACTTCGATGGAAAGGTACTGTACTTCACTTTGTATCATTTCTTTACAGTGAATCGTAATATATGATTTTAAATTTCTTGTTTAAAAATATTTGTTTAGAAATATCCGTTCTACATCTAATTATGAAATTAAATGTTTGGAAACATTTGAAAATATAAAAGTATATAAAAGCATTATCATCAGGTAGTATTTTTTTAAAGAAATGTCATACTTTATGTCTTTGTCAAACTTTTTTAGGTTTTAAAATTTTCAGTTATTAAAAAACGCATTGTTTTCTCAGAATAAATTGTTTAAAAACTAAGCTTACTCTAGATAGTCTAGAAGATATACTTCAAAATAAAATAGCAATAGCAGTATAGATAACAAATGACATATGTGGAACCGGGATCTTTCAAGGATAAAAATAATCGAGGCCTCATAATTGAGAGGTCTAATAGTGCGGTTCCGAAAACGTGAAAGGAAAAAAAATATATACTGTCTCAAAAATAGAATGAACAGCATGATACTATAATTTCTTCGAGATAATGCTGCATGTTATCACAAATCTATAGTCGATTCGTAGGATAGTTTAAATCCCAGCCAAATCACGCACTATATCGATAGAGATGAGATTGAAGATAATCATTTTTTAATAATTGATATCACCTTCGATCTTTCCGCGTCTTAGGCATAACTATCTCGACGACATATCGATAATTTGTTTTGAATGAAAGAACGATAGTAGGTAAGGTCTACGGCCATATCAACTGGGACAACTTTCACTCAAAACTGCGGTAAACAGGGAAGGCGTGGAGAGTTAAGGTCCCCATCTGCCAGGGAGGGTCCAGCGACAAACAGGCACTCCCAATGTCTACGCTGCAACGGTTTTTTACTAGAAGATTCACAGTGACTGGGAAAGGGGGAAAGGAGTGCCTGGAGCCCATCCCTTCCTTGGTCTGGGTGTGGACGGCCTAGTGACCCGCTATCACCTTGACGAACAATACCAACCGTCTGCAGCCCAACACTGTTTGCTTCCATCTAACGGATCACATCTGCTTCTTAGTCAATTAATACGACCACCGTTAACTGAGGTAATACGCTATACGAGTAATTTTTATTGTAGTCGGTTTCGAAAAAAAGGAAAGGGAGAGGCTAACTCTACTTAATATGCCACATTAAGTGCTCTTGCCTATCAAGGGTCGAAAGGGAGTTCTAGTGCAGAAGAGGGGATTTGCATTATATGAGGTGAATTCGGTTGAATTGACTTTCCCAATTAAGGTCACGCATTTTGCAAACTTACAATAAAATTTCGTAACAATTATTTTCTCCCGCAGAAAACTATTTTAGGTTTAGCGGCATCTAATAAGTTGTGGGGAGTTAATGCTCTATGTTATTCTATGCCGGATCACGGTTGATTTAGGTGATTTATGCGAAAATGAACCACCAACAAGCAACAATAGGATAAAATGGAAACGAAAAGAGACCACAATAACCACGGAAAAGTCCTTAAAGGGTTACTAATAGAACAGATGTTGTTAAAGAAAAATAGTTTCCAGTATAACAGGTCATAAATTTCTATCTTTGGCTCCCATTTTCCATCCAGGTGTATTGTCAAAAACCAAGACTGTCCCAATAGGTTAGAAATCCAGTTTGGTGCCAGCACTTTGTTTGTGGATAGTTTTCCCAACCAATGACGTAATTCAATAGCATCACTAGCTAAATATAAATTGAAGATGCTCTAAAATACGATCCTGTTTTGACAGAGATCCCTTTGGTCTACCACTGTGCATACATGTCAAACAAGAGCTGTCATGCTGGACTATTGTTCGCCGACTTGTTTTTCTTAAATTTCTCTTTTATCTGGAAAGAATAACAGATGTTATATAGAATAATGCAGCAACAATCGCCGTCAATATATCGTAATTACAATAGTTTTTTTTTTAATCAAAGAAAATTTTTGAATTTAACATATATAACGCATCAGTATGCTAGATCCAAGAATATCAGAAATTACTCTACTGCTTTCCGATTTCTTAATTTAAAAAACTTTAAATTTATTGCAATAAATAAACGTTTAAATATTGATATTTAAATGTTTCACGTAGATGGAACAGAATTAAAGTGAAATTAATGTTTCATGCGGAATACAAAAACCTCAAATATTTCTAGTGGAATACGTAGTGACCAGACGTCCGGATTAACCGGGACAGTCCCAGTTTTCGAGTCTTTGTCCCGGCTTGAAAAGAAATGTCCCGGATTGTCCCGTTTTTTACTTATAAGTAAATAGTTCATATTAAAAAATTAACTAGATTTAATTTAAAAAAATTAGCTTCTGAGTAATTCTCCTTCACAACTTTTGCTATACATAGAATATAGTCACCCTGAAGAAAAAGTAATATTAAAATATGTTGTTTATGTTTCTTTATCTCTTCCTGCTTTCTTTTTTTGCAAATTTTTTAATAAATTACATTCTTTCATTGTTTTTTCAAAAATATTTTTTTTTGGATTTTGTCCAATCACAAACCTCCTACGCCCCCAATAATAGAGCGTCCCGGGTTGAAGTTCAGAAAAATCTGGTCACTTTAGGAATACAAGGAACACGTGAAACACGTGTGTTCCCTATCTTTTACACCTTATTGTAATCCTGTTTATATAAATTAAATTACATCAGATTCGATAAAAAAAAAATTATAATTTTATAACACAAGAAATTCGATACTTTTAACACGTTTCCTGTTAACAAACTCGTAGAAGAATAGCGGTTTATAATTTGTAAAAAATATGTTGTTTATGTTTCTTTATCTCTTCCTGCTTTCTTTTTTTGCAAATTTTTTAATAAATTACATTCTTTCATTGTTTTTTCAAAAATATTTTTTTTTGGATTTTGTCCAATCACAAACCTCCTACGCCCCCAATAATAGAGCGTCCCGGGTTGAAGTTCAGAAAAATCTGGTCACTTTAGGAATACAAGGAACACGTGAAACACGTGTGTTCCCTATCTTTTACACCTTATTGTAATCCTGTTTATATAAATTAAATTACATCAGATTCGATAAAGGAACACGTGAAACACGTGTGTTCCCTATCTTTTACACCTTATTGTAATCCTGTTTATTTTTATTTATTTACAAAATTTAATAAATTAAATTACATCAGATTCGATAAAAAAAAAAATTATAATTTTATAACACAAGAAATTCGATACTTTTAACACGTTTCCTGTTAACAAACTCATAGAAGAATAGCGGTTTATAATTTGTAAAAAAAATTTGCATATCATCTCGATAATTATCAGAATTTTAATTATTTAATAATAAAATGTTATAGGATGTAATTATATTTCAGTAACATTAAACGGCTTCGGGACAGATAAATAATTAAAAATCATCAGGGCGATTAATTTTATAACATATCGATTTTACATCGGATAGAAATCGTTGCCGATTATTAGATTAAATATTACAATAATCGAATTATTTGAATTTTTATAATTCTGTTTTTAAAAAAGAGAATTTTCGATTATCATTTTATGCAGATTATTTGCATAACGCTGACTTGCGAAGATGACGAACATTTCGTCACTCGGCAGTGTATATTTTTGAATTTTTATGTTGTCTGTTAGCGGAAAACAACCTAATCGTTTTCTAAACAGATCTCATTCATTATTTAATTGACAAGCCGAAATGAAAACAACAAAAATCTTTAGACTATTTTGAATGTTGAAGTTTGGTCTATGAACAGAGTCAAAACATATTTTGTTTATTTAATAAGCAGATTAAAGACGATTAAAGTCTAATAGAAATCGATGTGGGAATAAAATCGAGTACTGTGCAAGTTAATTGAGAAAATGGCTTAAAAACACGTAAACATAATTTCCTGAAAGTCTAAACGCCAACACAGATAAACAAACTGACGGAAAAGGATATGAATGTTACAGGTACCGCGAGGGGATATTGAAGAAATCTCTTTGGTACACTCCCACTTGGGGGGTGGGGGAAAGCGCGTGTGTGTCAGTGACCGAGAACTACTGACCATTCATACGGAACCTTGAAAGCAAACATCGGCGACGACGGCGCATGCGTTAATGTTAGTAGAAAACTGGTCGGCTGAGTTTTTCATCGCTGAGCTAGACGCTCAGTAGCCCAGTTGTGTTTAGTGTTGTCTGTCAGTCGGTAGAGGACCAGACATGCCAAAGGTGTTTCTGGTCCGCAAATTTCGTCCTCATTGTCGACCTGGACCTTGTGGCACGGTAACCCCTCCGCCCAGTCCGGAGCAAGGCAAAATATCGACTAAATCGGAATCGGATGCAAATCAAGTAACGGGTAAGAATAATAATGATAATAATCTCGGAATTTTTGCCCGAAATTCGTCTCTTTTTTTTTTAGTTTAAAAAATTTTTTAATTAATTAGACTTAATATTAAACAAAAATGCGTTTTTATATAAAATGTTTTTCTCTCCGTTTGGCGACATTTCGATGTTTCGCAAGTTTTCGTCACGTGATCAGGGCGGAAAAGTAGTCAAGACAAGTGAAACTGGACACTCGGTCGGTTCACGGCCAAGGTCGCTAACGTTTTAACATACAAGTAATATACGTCTACGTTTAGGGTGTTGGTCTTCTAAAAGCGGAAGGGGCGGTCATTTTATCGAAAACGGTTCGCTTTCGAAAATAGTTTCCATGTTCTCGATACGGTGGGCTAGGAAAAAAAACGGGCCTTTCCGAAAGTGAAAAATTCTAAAAATTACTATACTATAGAGAGCAGCGCTCTATACTAGCTCTAAAGTGCATTAACTACCCAATTTTATTATTTATAGAGTAAATTAATGTATGAATCAGCTTCTTCAAACAGTTTATCAATATTTACAGTTTAAAGATAGTAGCAATTAAGTGAAAAATTCTAAAAATTACTATACTATAGAGAGCAGCGCTCTATACTAGCTCTAAAATGCATTAACTACCCCATTTTATTATTTATAGAGTAAATTAATGTATAAATCAGCTTCTTCAAACAGTTTATCAATATTTACAGTTTAAAGAAAGTAGCAAATTTTGCGAGAAAAATGAATTAGTTTACCAACTACTCGTGTACGAGGAGCTATCAGATATCGGATAACTGAACTTCGCAGTTTCCACATTCTTTTCTAAATAATTTAATTTTAAGTTATTTAAAAATTTAATTATTTTTCAGTAGTAAATGCGAAAGTTTTTTTTCTTCATAAAATCGAAAAAAATTTTAAAATATAAAATAATAATTTAAAATGCAGTTTCTTCATAGCTTATACACTAATTATCTTTAGAGATTATAGAATGGCGCAGGATATCAAATTCGTAAAGAAACCGTTAAGATTTTCCGATGTACCTAATCTTAACGGTTTGTAAACTTTCTGAATTTAGAGGGTCATATTTAAAAAAAAAAAAAGCGCTAGGTGATTTTTATCAATACTTTTATGACTTACGTAATTTTTATTAATTTTAATTATAGGAAATAAATGTGCTTTTTATATATAGCATTTTAAATAAAGATTATTTTCTTTCCAATAGGCAGTTTATTAACGAACTAATTTAAAAAAAAAAACCCCAAAATAGGGCTTTGTAAAAGTTGAATAGGAATTTCCATCCGTTAGCGGGGGAGTTTTGTAAAGGGAAAAAAAAATCCGAGGCGGAAAATAGTGTCCGTTAGAAGGTCACCTGACCACATCGTCCCTGGCCTTCACCTCTTCTCACTTTCGCCGTTCGCCGAGTGGGTTTGAAGGTGACCCAACTTGCCTGCAGGCTGTACAGGTTTCTCTACTTTCACGGCCCCTAGCGGAACGCGGAGGAAGTACAGAGAGAAACCGAATGGAGAAGGTCAAATACACACTACAACATGCTATGGGTACTCTTTCTCATGCTTGTATTTACCCAACAAATAAATTGACGAAGCAGACTGTCCTTGGCTTATCGCCAAATGCTCTCATACCTGGAACCGCTACTCGGTAAACGTGACCTCTGTCGGTGCCCTTGAAAACTATTTCCCCATCGCAAGCATCTTTCTTTTAAAAACGGGGTTCGATACCGTTCGTTACACATATACGTAATACTGTTAACTTACATAAAGTTATCTACTACGTATTATCTTACGCGTAGATCACCACTCGTCAAAGATAGTATAAATAATTTTTGCGGTTTCAGAAATTTCATTAAAAAAATTTTTTTATATAAACAAACTAATTAAAAAACATTTTTATCCGTAGTAACAACGAAAGTTACGAAAATATTCGCGACGTAGAAATTTTTACTTTTTGTTCCGATTATAATTATGGAAACGACTATGACGATCGCTTAGAAGAAATTAATTCGGAATCATTTGTTATTGTCGTATTTTATTTTCGTAACGAGCGTAAAGGATATTTTCGCTGACAGTGCATTCGGTGACCTTTAATCTCGATTTCTAGTATACATAGTAGATTAACAGCAAACGAAAGTTCTCAGCAAAAATATAAGATCAGATGTCAAGGTGATTTTCGCTAATTTTGCTGATTTGCCACGAAAATGTTTCTAGATATCTGTAGTGAAACGAGAGAAGAATGCGAAAACAAAAAAGCAACAGCATATATCGTACTTTTCACTAACATTTAGTCGTCTATTTTTCTTCGTTGGAATCAAAATATTGTTTTCTATATCGATCGTATACGGAAGAAGTGCAGTACTCTAAAAACGATATTCATTGTTGAGAAAACAAGCGTATGCTGGAAAGATGCCAACTGATAATTTAACGCACTGTTTCATTATCCTGAACTAATTAAAATATACTCCTTATAGTAATTTAAATCAGTTATTATTTCTTCGTAACAGATAACGCTGTCGATCGTACCATCTAACAGATGATGATAAAAAATTTGCATAAATTTCAGCCGTACTAGTAGAATTAGCTGATGTAGTGAGTGTGACGCGCTTAACGGCCTTTATTATTAGCTTAATATAACGTGACTGCTTAAATTTACTTGATCAGTTTTAATAGTTTATTTTTACTCCTTTAAATTGATTAAGCTTAACGTTCTTATATAATAATGTAAAATAATCCTAACACAAATTCTTACCTCGACGTATAAACGAAAAAAATACGAGACTACGCCGTTTTGTAATGTCATTAAGATCAGTTATCCGAGTGTAAAGTAGCAAAATAATAAACGTAGTGCGACGCACAGTATTAGATAATTGAAATAAATTCGAGAAACGAATCTTTTTATTACGTGTTTTTAAACGGAGTTAAGTAATGTATAAGCGTAACACGCATAGAGTTAAGCTTCTGAATGGCTCCCTCTTATGGTCATTTCCAGCAAAAGCGTAGCAGACGAAGTGATCTCACGTTGTATAATATTCGATGTTGAGGTAATACACTCTTTTTTTTTTTTTTTTTTTTTTTTTTTTTTTTTTTTTATATTGTTTTTTTTTTTTTTTTTTTTTTTTTATTAATAATAATTGTGATGATCAGTTTCTAATAAACATAAATGGATACCTGTGGCCACCAAAACAAGGTTAATTTACTATATTGTCGAAATTACGTTCGCGTCCGCCATGTTGATGGGTCGACTAACCAATGTTCAAATGTTAGGGACGGCTTCGTTTTTCTAACATAGAGGGAGCCATCGAAATCGTAAAATACGAAGATTTTAATCATAAATTTCGTTATCTTGCCATTAAAGAAACAAATTTTGAAATTTGTTTAAAAACAGAAATAGAGATCACAGGTATCTGGCGAAAAAAAAAAAAAAAAAAATGTTTTCCCCTTCATATTAGTCTTTTAAAAATCTAGTTTCAAGGTCAACGATGAATAAGTGGTAACTTTAATGACATAAGTGATGCGTTTGCACAGGAGTGGTTCGCTTTAGCAATTTCGAGAAAAATGATCAACCCACTTAACTGGCTATTCAAAATATTAAATTTTCGTTGTCAGAATTTTCATTAATTTGAGTTGATGATCTAGTCTTAAATAGAAAGTTTGTAATTTAAGTTTTTGTCTCAAATTTATAGAGCCTAGTGAAAATTTATTGTCATTATTAATATGTATAGAGACATCAAAAATGTCATTGAGAAATTAAAGATTTATTATTATTATGATATTTGTTCTATTTTGATAGTTTAAGTACATCGCTAAATTTCTGTTTAAATAATAAAATGATATTAATATAGATTATAATTAAAATCATAAATAACTTTCATTGCAAATATTTAATTACCGTTTTGATAATTTTGTTTGTTTTCATTGTACAGTAGAAGAATCTCATAGTCATGAAAGGTGGTTTGAAGCGTGGAATCGAGAACCCCCGCCGAATAAACCAAGTCAAGCGGACGAAAGCCACACTCCACCAGTCTCACCCTACCAACCCCCTCTCAGTCCTCAATCAGAAGACAAGTACGCTGCTTTACCTCCTTATTTACCCGTTTCTGTCATCCAGATGGGTCATATGACTCAATGTGACATCGCTTCCCGTACTCCATCACCCAGGCCATCGGAGGACAAGTATCCTAAAACGCAAACATTCAGCCAAGCTTTAGCAGAAGAAAAGGCTTTATGTCAAGATGGCGTACACCCTTATCCCTCACTTCACGTTAGAGTGGCTTTGTTACAACAAAGAGTAAGTACATGTTGAATATTTACAGAATTTTTTTTACTGTTATTTCCTTCGAGCTCTTTTTTTATTCATTAGTATGTTTGTTTGCAGTTGGCTCTCCCCGCGGATGTTCCTTTAGAATTTGTTAACGGAGGTCATGGGATCAAAAATCCGTTTTTGCATAAGGAAAGAAGTTCCAGTCCTCATCACGATACGATGGAAGTTACTGCAACACGCCAAGTTTCTGAATCAGAGAAGTAAGAGCTGATTGTATGCATTGTTTAGGGAAAATAAATTAAGAAATAACTATAGTATGTCATAAACTCGTTTCAGACTCACATGCCGAATTTGTGGTAAAGCATTCAGTTTGCAAAGACTATTAAACAGGCACATGAAATGTCATAGTGATGTCAAACGTTATTTATGTACCTTCTGCGGTAAAGGGTTCAACGATACCTTCGATTTGAAACGCCATACTAGAACACATACAGGTGAAAATTTATCTAAACTAAATATCAAATCTATTTTTACAGATTTTATAATGATTTTTATACATTTTACTTACAGGAGTTCGACCGTATAAGTGTACTATGTGCGAAAAATCGTTCACTCAGCGTTGTTCACTAGAATCTCACACATTGAAAGTACACGGCATCCAGCATCAGTACGCTTACAAAGAAAGACGTACGAAAATGTATGTATGCGAAGAATGTGGCCATACAACAAACGAACCAGAAATCCACTACATTCACCTAAAACAGAAGCATCCCTACAGTCCGGCATTGCTCAAATTTTATGATAAGCGCCATTTTAAATTTCGTGATGGAGCCTTTCCAGTCGGACTTCTAAGAGTCAGGTCGTGAATGACGTAATTCGTCTTTATGGTTATAACAGTTTGCAAGAGATCGTCTGTCGCCGCCGTCTGTGATAATTTAACTTCACCATAATAACTATTACGAGATAGAAAAATGCTGAAGAACAGCTAAAAATATTTGTTAAAACTAATGTTAAAAAACATTAATATTTCTTTTTTTTTTTAAATTCAAAATATTGAACTGTGATTTTTGTATACTGGAAAAGAAAAATGTGTACAATCTACATAAAAATCCAATAATTTTTCTATTAATCAAAATTATTATTGTTAAAACAAAGTTTCCTACATATATATATATAGACCTATATGTTTAATATTCATATAAATTTCAAATTAATGTGCCTATCCAGGTTAAAATTAACTTTTAATATTTTTATTAAACACGTGTAGATACTCAAAAATTATATATGATTGTGCACTTAAACATGAGCCCTATGGACCGGTTAAGCACTGCTCAATCCTAAAATTCCGGTTAGGCTCATTTTCAAAATGCTCAAAATTAACCCGCACTTCACTATGAAGCGCTGGAATTTCAAAAAAAAAAAAAATTACATAAATTTTATTTTTTTTACAAAAAAAAAAAAAAAATTACATAAATTTTGAAATATTTTTATAATAATATTTTTTTGTACATAGAAAAGTGGAACTAAATTAGTTTAAGCTTAATTTTTAAAAAGAAAATTGCTTATGATTATTGTAATTTCAACTTTTAAAAAAAAATTACGTATACACACACGTAATACTAAATATTTGTACAGATATCAGGGTTCTTAACAAGTACAAAAGTTGAGACAATTAAAAAAGGTGGGTAAAAAAATAAAATAAAATACCAAAGACGTTTATTTCTGTTGTATCAGAGGAACGTTCTTTTTTTTGTAACTAATGTACAAAATGCAATAAATAGTATTTCATAATATTCTTAATGGAATTTTTACTTAATTTATATACTTTTTGCTTAGAACTAGTCATTGCGAAACTTACTGGGAAAATAAAAATTTCGTCATTTTTTTTTTTTTAACTAAAATATTAATAGAAATAAACTTAATGATTTACCATTGGCAATTTTAATATAACAAATAAAATAATTTTAATGCTTGTTGCCTTATGTAAGATGATCTCGAAGAGAAAATTTTAGAATTGAATTAAACGGGATATACAGTGTAAAACTCCGTTCTTCGTCATGATGTCTTCTTTTTTAATAATTGCTAAATTACCCACGGTAATTAAATCGGAATCTTCTCTTCTTAAAGTCAGCATACGACTACTGATAGTCTCGTACTGATAATACATTCTACTCTTCAAACCTTTAACTGTCACGTATTCTTCAATAATGTGATTACCCAATATCTGGAAGGAAAACTCGTTGCAATAAGTAAACAGGCTTTCCGAGAATATATATATAATTTTAAGATTATTAAATAATTTGGATTTTTTTTTTTTCCCCGATCGTTAGTTATACATTATCACAAATTATTCTTCCTTCAAATATAAAACTTTCCTTTTGCTGCGATCGTTAGTTATACATTATCACAAATTATTCTTCCTTCAAATATAAAACTTTCCTTTTGATTAAAGTGTGAAAAAAATAAAAGTAAATTTTTGGCATTGCGTATGCGGTTGGTGCTGTAATAATTTCCATATAATCAACGATATTACGACACTCCTATCAAAACCACTTTCATTAAGGAAAGCTTACTCTGACCTTCATGCGTGAGCACCACCTTCCACCCACCTTATTCAGAAGTGTTTCGTCTGCCAACAGACGTTCCATCATTCCTGCAGGCAATTCAATCAATGCTTCGTCATCGGGCGCAAAAACGGTAAAGGTGCTCGTTTCGTTTCTCAGAAGATCCAGCATGTTAGGAACCGTTTGGTTGAGAGCAGACACGAAACCACTGAAATGTAAATTGTTTGTAGTAATGAGCGCAAATTTAAAAAAAAAAAAAAAAAAAAAAAACTTTTTATTAACAAGAAATTATTAGAAGATTTAAGAAAAATATTTTTATCGAACGATAACAATCTTACCTGTATGTATTTCGAAATACAGAAATTACGATTCGTATTGCTAAGTATATTTATACAATTTTCCGAATAGGGAAAAATTAATTATAGAAAAAAAAAATTATTTTTCTTAGAAACGTTCATCTGATACTATACTTGTATTTATTAATTTCTCAAGGTATTCTAAAATTATTACATAAATTAAAAAAAGATATTCCTTATCTCAATAATAACTAACTAATCTCCTGTAAGCTTATTACTTATAATAATTTATAATATAGTAATGAAATTATACACGTGAGAGATTCTTATAGCGCAAATTTAAAAAAAAAAAAAAAAAAAAAAAACTTTTTATTAACAAGAAATTATTAGAAGATTTAAGAAAAATATTTTTATCGAACGATAACAATCTTACCTGTATGTATTTCGAAATACAGAAATTACGATTCGTATTGCTAAGTATATTTATACAATTTTCCGAATAGGGAAAAATTAATTATAGAAAAAAAAAATTATTTTTCTTAGAAACGTTCATCTGATACTATACTTGTATTTATTAATTTCTCAAGGTATTCTAAAATTATTACATAAATTAAAAAAAGATATTCCTTATCTCAATAATAACTAACTAATCTCCTGTAAGCTTATTACTTATAATAATTTATAATACAGTAATGAGATTATACACGTGAGAGATTTTTATACAGAGTCTCCCAGAAAAATGTATACACTAAGAAAAAAACTTATATATCATATTTATTAATTACATTTAATTATTGATCAAACATGTGTTACAAATCTTCAAGTAAGCACTTCATAACACATGTTTGATCAATAATTAAATGTAATTAATAAATATGATATATAAGTTTTTTTTCTTAGTGTATACATTTTTCTGGGAGACTCTGTAGAATAATTTTAATTTTATTTTGCGCCTAAAGATTCTACTTCGAATAATTAATATTTACTGTACCTATAATTTCCTTCTTGCAACATGTCTGCTAGAGTTAAATCAGGTGGTAATAATACTCGATCCACCACGTGTAGAATACCATTTCTGGCTATGTGATCGGGTGATGTAATCATGGCTGTTTCGACAGTAAAACTCTGCACAATTTTTGATTTTAGTTGATGATAATTAAATTGATAGCTGTTAAAAGACAGAGAAAAAAATATTCGTACCTTTCTTTGAATCCTAATTCTCAATCGTTTGATTCTAGTCAGAGGTTGGATCATTTGATTATCGATCAAACTGGAAGTCATGTAACGCCCCACGGCCAAATGATAACCTATGACATGACGACCGAATGATGGATCCGATATCAAATGGTCCCATAGATCGTTTGGCAAAGCTAGAAAACAATATATATATATATTAAATACTATTTTAAAATATAGTTTTAGTTATAAATATGATTATTATTATTATATCTGTAATTACATAATGTATCATTATACTGCGTTAAATCTGACAGATCAGCATAAATGAGACTGGATGATAAAAACATTAATTAATTTTAAAATTAAAAAAACTCTATTGTCCTCTTAAATTAATAAAATTTTTATTAAAATACAACAATCCCAGATGAAACTATAAGCCCTATCATAAATTAGGCATCATATTATAAAAAAAATACTACATAAAAACAGCTTTTTAAATTATTTCTCAACAAATAAGTAACTTAGTAAACTAAGAATATTATCCTAAAGAAAACATAATTAAATAAAAGCATTCACCCTTTCTATCCAATTAAATTATTAATTAATTAAATTTAATGATTTTCGACAGTTTATCCAAGATTGAGAGGATTGCGGCTAATTGGTTATGCATTAAAAATAAAAAGTTTTTATACATAAGCGTTGATTATATTGTTAATAGGTAGGATTTATTTGTTATCTGACCGTAACAGGTGTAATAAAAGTTTGAATTATTTAAAAATTTAACATAAAAACAGTTACCAAATAAGGCGGAAATTACTCGCGATTATCAGTAATAAGAATGACGTGTCAGTTGATGAATTATCTAACAGATAAAGGTGGAGTTCTTGAATGATTTGTAGAAGTTACTTTGAGTCAATTTTTAAGTTACGTAACGATGACATATAAGAATATTGAACATATATATATGCGGTATATAATATTTATATTTGCTATAAATTTTATCGAGTGTAATTACCGTTAAAAGCTTCATCTGTCGGTGCAAAAAACGTATAAGATCCTTCTCGACTTAGAGCACTGGCAAAACCGGTGACGGAAGCTAATCGTAGGAAGGACGTTAATCCTAAACTTGCCGCAACATCGTTTAAAAATCTTACTAGTGGAAAAAATTAATCATTAATCGATTTTTGATAAGTTGAAAAACTTTATGTCTATTAAAATATTTTAAAAAAAAACTGACCTCTATCTGGTAACAGAACTTTATCAATAAAGTGAACAACACCGTTTCCGACCACATAATCTCTTTGCAATAAATTTGCGTCGTTGAGATATATATCAGATTGATTACATGTCACACGAATGTTACTTCCTTCCAGAGTAGAAATCTCGGATTCGTGAGCAGTCATGGAAGCGCACCAAGCATCTTTGACTATATGGTATTGGACCAGCACTAAAAATAAATAAATAATTTACTCATTTATATAGATAATTAATACAAATATAAATGTGAAAATAGAGAATTTCTTTCTTTCTAAGCTCGAAAACACGTTACACTATCTCATTGATCTTTATGATATGTTAAAATATAATAATTATTAAAGATCAAAACAAGAACAAGTTATGCAAATATTTTTAAATAATTAATTACGAATTTAGAAAAAGAATTTTAATCGATTTTTTTAAACTCTTCCGCAAATATTACTTTTAAATCGTGTGATCGTATAAATAAGTACAGTAATACCCCGGAGTTACGTAATAGGTGGGACTGTAAGTCGGGGTACCTACAGATTCCCAAATCTAATTTTAGGTTCTTAACTGGCTCTTTATTGCCAAGAAAACAACAAATTATAAAAGTTTATATAATATGTAGTCGTAATTAAAGACGCTTAATCAACAAATCAGCAAACGTAATACGTATATACATATATATGTATGCACTGTGTAATTGTGAAACAAACAAGTGGGAGAGGAGGAACGATCAGAATTTACGTAAGTCGGGGTATTATTATATTTCATTTTAAACTTTATTTTTCATCCAGTATTGTAATAATTCGTATCACGCCACGGAAGGAATTTTCAAATTCTATTTATGTCATTGAGAAAACTATAATGTAATACGAGAAAAGTAATTCCGAAAACAATGATTATCGCCATCTGTCGATAAAATCTTAACATAAATTCTTCTTATATGTATTTACATAAATTTTAAATGCGTACCATTTATGTTATTATGTTATCGCACAATTAAAAATTATTAAATGAAGTTATCAGAAAGATTAAATGCGTATAAATAAATTTTTAATTAATGAAATACTATATAAATCTAAACTAGAAGATTGTATTGCCATCTGTTCGTATCACACCACGGAAGGAATTTTCAAATTCTATTTATGTCATTGAGAAAACTATAATAACGTAATACGAGAAAAGTAATTCCGAAAACAATGATTATCGCCATCTGTTGATAAAATCTTAACATAAAAATTCTTCTTCTATGTATTTACATAAATTTTAAATGCGTACCATTTTATGTTATTATGTTATCGCACAATTAAAAATTATTAAATGAAGTTATCAGAAAGATTAAATGCGTATAAATAAATTTTTAATTAATGAAATACTATATAAATCTAAACTAGAAGATTGTATTGCCATCTGTTGGGAAAATTTAACATTAACGGCGAGGTTATTGGTAGAAATATTTTCAAAAAAAAAAAAAAGCCTACTTTTGAGTGATTCGGAATTATCCATCAATACTTCCGTAAAAGCTTGAGGAAGAGATTCCCAGGCTTCGTCTATTGGAGCGAAAATAGTAAACGGTCCTTCAGAACGAAGTTGGGCGAGTTGAACTCTGATAACTGTCGATGCGAATGTACTCAATGTGGGCTCTTTCAGTAACATGTCTAAGACAGTAGGATAAAGGGGAGGAATCAGTAATGATTCTGTTAAATGAACTATGCCATTTGTAGCTTCTAAATTAGTTGCTGCTAGAGGAACACAATTGATGGTGATCGCCTGAAAAATATTAATCAATCTTAATTGATGTTATGTTTTCCTAATTTAGGAAGGAAAAAAAAAAAAAGACTGGATTCTGCTTTTCACGGAATTTTGATACTATTCGATAGATCTCATCAAACTGGTCAAAAATTATAATAGAGCCATCGCTTTTCACGGAATTTCCAAATGTGATACTATTCGATAGATCTCATCAAACTGGTCAAAAATTATAATAGAGCCATCGATGAAAGCGGCACCGATTATAAGATATTTCGAAAAATTTACCTCAGAATTGGTAAACGAACCATGTACCGCTGCCATATTGAACGAAAAGTAAAACGTCACGTGACCATCATCGTAATGACGAAAACCTGCTATGATTTTACACCTTTTTCTAAAAGCCAAAAATACGCCGGGAATTATTCTTACGATTATGTGGGTAATGATTTTATGCTGAAATCCATGTTATTAGCATTTATGCAATATATAATATACATTTGCATCAAGATGCATTATATATTTTTTTGTATCACAAAATACTGTATATCCAAATGAGATAATATATTTTATATCATCAATTACAATCTTAAACATAAATAGGCCTATATCATTGTAAAATACAGTAATCATTACAAATTGGCATAATATATTTTAAGATAAATACTAAGAGATAATTTTCGAGAAACAGTATGATTGAAGATTTGGTAAAAATGATAACTGTTAATATAAATGTATATTTATAGAATGAAAAATGGTGCTGATTGAATTGAATAAGTCAATCAATATACTTATCTTGGAGTCGCTTTCACTTGGCCAAATTTATTTAATAAGAATGCTAAACAAAATTTAAATCGATAATATAATTCATTCTATCTTAGTTATAGCTAAGATGAGGTCGATAAAGCAACATTTAAAATATTTGATTCAATAATTCTCCCAATAACTTTTAATAGATCTTCATTTTGAGTATTATAAATTTATTCTTTAAATGAAAGAGAGAATATTTTTATTCGTGAATAAAATTTGAAATATTTTCAAACAATATTGGGACTTCTCAGTATTATATGTAATTTCATAATTAAATATAAAACAGAAATTTTAAATATTTTGAACTTTTATTCTCTAAAGATTATATTCGATAAACAATTTTAATGATAAACTTTTCATATTATTTATAAAAGTAAAAATTCAGTAAAATTAATTTAAAAATGACTGAAAAGTGGGAATATGTGAACTAGATTTTTATATTATTTATAAACAGTCTTAAACATACTTAAATCTATGTTATCTTTACAATTATAGATCATTGAATATTTAATCGAAATCGATTTGAAAGTAATATCAGTTAAACAATCTTGTTTTGTTAATTTATATCAAATTACTTAATTCGTTACATTTCAGTCAATTAAAGAATTAAATAAATTAAATATCATAAAATTTAAAATTTTAATTAAAACTTCATTATTCTGTCGATTAGTAAATATATTGTTGAAATAACAAATTTATCATTAATGTAGAAATGTAGGCTATTTATCGATATTTTAAAAGGAAAAGGTAACTAATAATGAATTGATGATCGTAGTTAATTTAAGTATTCAACTTTAATCATTTCTATTGTCTTTATAATTTTAAATGTCGCATGACTTAAGGCATTACTTTGTTTGTAGTTAATAAAATTAACAACTTAAAATTAATTATTGATATTTTTTAAAATTTATATGTTATGTTATATATCCACAGTTGCTAAATTACCGTTCTTTGGTATTTTCAATGTGAATCGAAGAAAGTCAATAGTTAATATGGAGCAAATACCTATTTAATTTAAAAAAATAATGCATTTGTAACCTGTTCATTTATTGTAAAAGTAATATGCATCTAATGTATATAAAATAAATGCTTGTGAAATATATAATAAACAATTTTTGAAACCAATTGTTAAGATTATCCCCCAAACAAATTAATGCGGCTCTCATTAAAAAAAAATTGATTGCGGTTCTCAAGTATTTGAGATTCTCCTATGTGGCTTGTAATGACATGAACTTTGGCCACCCCTATCCAAAGTTCATGTCATTACAAACCACATAAGAGAATCTCAAATACTTGAGAGCACAATCAGTTTCTTTTCGCGGCTCTGAAGTATTCTTTTAGATTAAACAAATAAATCAAAATTTTACACATTATAAAACCATATATATCTATATTATATATATAATATAATATATGCTGTAAATAACCGTATATAATACAGGTATATATAGTTTTATAACGTGTAAAATTTTGATTTATTTGTTTAATCTAATGTAATGTAAAAAATAAAGAAAACAGATATACATATTTGATCAGAGTTATAAATAACTTTTTTTCACGTGGTTAATGCAGTATCATAACTAATTATTTACAGTTATGCGAAAAATTTAATACTAAAATGCACATATAACAATTTTCACTTTCGATTTTTACAATCTTACAGAAAAATCGAAGGAAATATATATATATATACAGTATATATATATGTTAGCAGAATGAGGACTGTGAACAGAATGTTCTGAATCAAAAGTAAAAGGAAAAAATGATTTGTTTCACAGCATCGAAAAGAATATGAAATAAAATATAGAGCATTAATAGAATAATAGCTTTTGAACATATTTCTGTTTTAGCTGTAGTACAGAATAACAAAAAGATGTTGCAAAAAAATCATCTATAGAAAAAAAAACATGGCATAATGCAATAAATTTGTAATTTAAAATTCATATCTATACAGATAGTACTATCTATAATAAATAACAGTAATCATTATATAATTTAGTATTTTTATATGTATACTGTATTACATAATATAAAAGAATCTTTTGTCAAGAAGCATCAGTATATTTTTTTAAAGAAAGTGATTTTGTGAAACAAAAAATTTTCAAGTCCTAAATTATTATTATACAGTTTAAAGCTTGAAAAATTATTTGAATATTTATTAAATACTTTACTTATAATTTAATATTTCCACTAATAAGACAAAAATTTCAAGATACATTTAACAAAAAAAAGTAATGGAATTCTCTTATGATTTGGCACACAATATAAATATACATATTAATACCAATTTTATAATTATTTTTATGTAAATTTATGTTAAAACTGTTTGATAATAGTGTTGTACAGTATTTTTTTTTATTCTGTTCATATTAATCGTTTATTTTTTCCTATAAAAAGCATTTTTAATTAATTACTATAATTTTAAAATACTCAGTATAAGTGAATGTAATAATTGTAGGTTTATAGTTGATAAACATTATGATTCAGTTAATTTTTTGAGAAACATCGCATATTCTTAGTTATCTGTACTTAACTTTATTCAGATTGTTACATTAAAGCAACAATTCTTTCGACTTTCAATATATTATCAGAATGACAAATTGTGCAAAAGAAATAAATTTTATTCACGGAGATAGTGTAAATAAATGAATGGTTCTTGGCATGTTTCCCTATTAAACATTCTGAAAACTATTTAAATAATAATTTATTCAATCAGTATTTATGCGAAAAAAGTAAAATATTCCATTTCTTTTTAAAATTTGCGTTGTGATCACTTATCTAAACCATGAAAATTACTATTTATTCTGGCATCTTTCATTGCTATAATTAAATTAAAATATTTCAAATGAGAATATGCATTATTTCTGTTTCACAATCCTTGCAATAAGAGCAAATTATTTTCAAGCAATGTCTGTTTTAGCGTATATTTAACTACAAACACAAATTTTCTTGATATACTCTATATAAACTGATAGTTTACAGATTATTTAATATATACAAATCTATAATTAGCACAAAGAGTTAAAAATATTTAATGTATAGATAATCCAAGAACTATACTAACAAAATGCTTGACACAAATTAAAAGGCGACTATTGGATTGAGGTTATTACATTTTATTTCGATCTTAAATCTTCAATCAAATAGCCGCTTCTAAATTTTACAGTATCCTATGTCCCCAAGAAAGTTTGCTTTTTCGTATCAGCAGTTTTTGTTGTTAATATCATTTATTTTACTAGAAGAGACAGTTTCACTAAAAAATATATTCTTTATTTTAGTTTGATTATGTTGTAATTTACAGAAACTATACAAAACTTTCTCAAAACAGATTGAAATATATGATATATAATTGTTACAGGAGGAAGTATAGGAGGAAAAAACAGAATAAGAAGAGAAACAACGCTTTTTAGCCAATTTTTTATATTTTCAAGTTGCTCTAGTTCTTTTATTAATTGGATTTGCCAATTTTGCATTTTACATCCAATGAAATACTTCTGTCGAATATAAATGTCAGGTTAATAATGCTTAACCAAGAACGAAACTTACAGCAGGTTGAATTTTGACCATAATCATTCATTTATTAAGAGACAAGTCAGTGAGTATACTGCTTGGCTTAAATTCATTGTCGTGCCTCTTAATCTCTGTTAAATCAACATTATGAGTTAAATGGTAAACTATAGTCAATTCCCATTTCATCTAGTTTATTTGAAACAATCTCATATTTATAAAATAATTAATTACATCTGAATATTGATATTTTTCACATATCACGCATTTTTGTAGTAGAAACAGTATAATATGATTTCAACTATTAACTGCCACGTAGAAAAGCTTCAAATTGTTTCCACCTGAAGAATCCGAAATCCTTCAGATGGAACCTATCGCTTTTCCTTGCTATCGCTATCGTCCTTTCAAAGCCTCCTATCAAGCTATCACCCTTTCAAATCCTGGACCAAGCTTTCTTTTTCAGAGGAATCCGAATCCAGCCCTTTGATTCTTATTCTTCAATGTGTTCCAGGATATATTTCTAATCAGCGCTCCATTTCATATCCCACTAGCAGATCCGGAGATAAAATCTTTAAATAACTTAAATTAAATATTAATTTTTATATAAAACCATAAGAAAAATTGCAAAAAATTATCTACCTTTAAATAATTATACAGTATTAAAATTTCAATGATGACAGTATTTTAATGCCTGTTATCAATATCACTGAGATTTTAAATTCTCTAACAAATTCTTTTTTATTATTTGGCATCTTTTTATATATAGAAATGGTATTTATTAATCTATTTATTACAAAGATATAATTTATATTCAAATAATACCTGTAACTATCAAAATAATATCAAGTTTTTATCGACTTTACCTAGATATCCAACCAAATTTGAACATAATTTTAAAAAGAGACAAATTAAATTTATAAAGTTGCAATATATAAGAATAATAAATTTGAATTTATTCCTGATAGCACATAATTGGGAAACAATATTTTATATCGTTTTAATTTTAATCTAAATGTTGTTTTGATGGACGAGATTAATTGTAATAATATTCTATTTTATTAATAATTCCTTAAATAAATAAATAGATGATATCAAGATGGATTCATTTCTACTCTTTCATTATTTTTTATCATTATAAATGATTAAAAAATCTTCCCTTTCTTTAGAGCAACAGACTATTCTTATAATTGTTTAAATATATTTTCGTGCTCAAAATTATGGACTGCACATTTTCCTTTAATTTCCGATATCTGATTTAACATAAATGATTTATAAAAAATTTTTTTAAGTTATTAATTATAAACAGAAAATATTTTAATATATAAGCTTACTATATTTACTAGTTTTTTAAGGGCCTATATAAAAATTATCTCGATATACTAATTGTTTATTGCAATTATAACAATAATTAAAATTATTAACAAAAATAGTATTCTCTATACCAAATTTTTAACTTTTCCTAATTAAAATTCACAAAATGAATCAATAAATAATACGATAAATATAATCACTATAACTGTTACAAGTGATAATTGATATCGCAGCAGTTGCTGCAACATCAATAATCAGTAAAACAAGTTTATATAAGAGAGATAATTTATGGTAATACATAATATTTGAGAATGAAATATAATGATGATCTATAACTAGACAACTACTATAATGCTATATTCCAAAAATTTTCCAAAGAGTAAATTTAAGTCATGTTTATTGCAATTATAACAATAATTAAAATTATTAACAAAAATAGTATTCTCTATACCCAATTTTTTTTTTAACAAAATGAATCAATAAATAATACGATAAATATAATCACTATAACTGTTACAAGTGATAATTGATATCGCAGCAGTTGCTGCAACATCAATAATCAGTAAAACAAGTTTATATAAGAGAGATAATTTATGGTAATACATAATATTTGAGAATGAAATATAATGATGATCTATAACTAGACAACTACTATAATGCTATATTCCAAAAATTTTTCAGAGTAAATTTAAGTAAAACAGTCGAAAATTTACATTAATTCACGTAATAATTTCATATATTTCTTTCTCGCATTTTAGCTTAAAATTAGATATTGTAAATGATATATTAATGCTATTTACTCAATGAACAGCATAGCTTAACTATAATAAAATTTAATGGGTGAATATAATCATTTCATAAATTATTAACTTTATAATATTGATTCTATTCTTCAATCTGAAAATGTATCTACTGAAATTTATGTCACTTAAACATATATTTATTCTTAATAATCTTTATGTTATTGCTGTCTTGCAAACTTATCTTCAAGACAACCTTAAAATTTCATCTCCTAATTTAATTAAAGTACTGTATAATTTATTAAAAAAAGTATTTTACCAATTAGTTTGTTGTAATTGGAAAATTCACTTTCTTCTTTCTATTGTAATGATTTCCTTAAATAAAATAAATTAATTTATTTTAATTAGGAAAATTTTCACATAGGAACATTACTTAACAAACTTGGACTATCATAACATGCCATTTTCCATTAATATTAATAAATCAGACCGTTTGAATAATATTCTAATTAAGGAATTATTTTTCATTAAAATAATGAGAACTTGTTCGTACGTATTCGAAGAAAAAGTTTTGCCAAAATGGCTTATAATAAATTCATTTGAAATAATTATATTCACTGAATGTAACTCTGAGAAAAGGGAATTAAGCATTGATTAATTATATGCTCATAAATAATTTCTAATTATTTCAATTCAAAATTTAGAACACTTTTATCTTGCAGTTTTAAAAATTACAAGCTTTTGCTATTTATTTCGCATTAGCTACATGAAAGCAACATTAATTAAATGAATAAGTTTAAACTACGCTAATACTAACTGCAAGTCACGAGAAAGTAACAAGAGAAAAATAAAATTTTAGAGTTTCTGTTAAATAATATAAATATTCTACATAAATTTTTCCTATTCAAATGTAACAAAATCTTTCTTCCATGTTAGAATTACTGTATTAATGTAGAGTTTTGTAGAATAAATTTATAAAAATAATTTAGGTGTATACAAGTGATTATGTTGGATATCCATCTTCACGTTAGAACTTTTGCAAATATAATTTCTTATATTTATATAACTCGTGAATCTTATTATAAAAGAAAATAAACTCTTGTAAATAATTCTCCGATTTTACATCTGTAATTATTGTGAATCCGTCTTTCAGATTATCATTTTAATGATTATTAAAAAATAGTTAAAAAAAACTAAATAAAATTGGTAAAAGGAATGTAAACAAGAATGAACGTTTTCGCTTATTACAGCTAGAGATTAAATGGAAATTCTGGTAAATACAAACAAATTATACTTCTTTTATATCTAGAAAATAACAAACGAGTAGATAATATCTAGTCGTTTGTTCAATATCCTAATACTATACATAAGTTTGGTATAAAGTTAACAAAACAGTTTTTCTTTATTTCATTAAAATCATGAATAAATTATAATTTTAGTGTTTTTTAAATATAAAAAGTTTTTATAAGTAAAAACTAAAATAATTTTTAAGAGGAAAATGTTCTAATTTAATTTAATTAAATTAGCATAGAAAATTAACTTGTTTACAGATAGGATTATTAATAATACTTTATTTAGTTATTATTTTATAATCACGTAAATTATTATAGGCTTACTTTAAAACTATAAAAAACGAAATTTGCATAACTAAAAAAGTTTCTTTGGTACAGAAAACTAAAAACTTAAAATTATTTTTATTTTACGTTTTAAATTACTTTATATGCAGTCTTTTAGCGTTTTCGTGCACAAAATTAGTAAAAGCAAAATGCGTGATATAAATTGAATATTTTTGTTATAATAATTTGTATCGTCCATTCCGAAGCACAATATATTTCGAAAAAGCAATTTCATCATCATAAAATTTTGTGAAGGTCAACAATTGTCAGTAACATATGACATAATATAAAGTTACAATCTGCTGGGTTTGGAGTTTTGATAATGTCCATATCATGCCCGAACTAGCTCAAATTTTGTGTGAAGATCAACAATGATCTAATGAATCTTTTCATGCGTAGTTTAATGTTACAACAGGATTAAATCTATTCTTTTTTCATCTGTTTGAATCAATACAACACTTGGAAACAAATATAAATATTTACAAATGTATATATTTTTAAATTAATAGAATTAAATAGAAATTTATTATTAATATTTAAACCACTATAATAAATTATTAATTGTTTATATAAATGAATTGTTTTATACGGATAAAAATTCTTGTAAACAATATTATCTCTCTGATATCGCTTTTCATCAGTAAACTAACATATGACACATTTTTCAACAATAAGCATAATTTTAAAATTTTATATTATAAACTTTATTCAAGAGATTAACTTATCAATGGACAAACTTTCTTTAGAATTTCTATAAAAGGAATATTCTTATCGCATATTCAAATCTTATCTTTCTCGACTGTCTAAAATTACAATAGAAAAGAAATGAATAAAATGACACTTATATCATCCAATAAGAAAAGACTTAAAATAATTAGAATAATGACAAGATTATAATTAAAGATTTTTATTTTCCGTGTTATCTTCGGTTCTAAATGCAAAATTATGAAGATTTTATTATCGAATCTTAGACATTACAAAATCATAAGCGACTGCCTTTTATGAAATTATCAACGGCATTATTACATCAAGAACAATCTTGACAGGCCAAATACTGATTAGATGGAATATTCCAAAGCTAATTTACAATTACAACACATCGATCTCTTATACATTAGCATAATCGAAACAGCATTTACCGGAAGCAATCGATCTGTGTACGTAAGTAAAGCTCTAACATTATCTTATTGTTAGAAAAATAATGTTTTAAAATTAAACTTACGCAAACTTTTTAAATGAATAAAGTGCAGAATTTCTCGCTAAATAATTTATAAAATTATATGTTTACTATATCAACGACATATAATAACTAAATAAATATTTAATTTTAGCTATTAAGTTAGTCTAAATGCTAATGATTACTGTTAAGTGCTGTACATGTTGATTTATATATAGACATAAGCTTTCTCATCTGTCTTTACATGTAAAGTATAATATATATCAAAGGTTTTGATAATTTTACGAAAAATTGTTTGAAGTAAATTAGTAAAAATCATATTTTTTGCTAAAGTATTTCTTAATTCATAAATTATTTTTTATTTAATAACTATGTAGAGCAAATGTCTTCTAACAGGAAGACATGGTCAAGATAGAGAAATAAAGTAGCTTATTAAGCAAAAAGTTTATATAAATTTCATGTTATCTGCAATATATTACACTTTATTTATTGCTATTAAAATTTATCAAAATTAAAGATACAAACACATATATATGAAAAACGCATACAAAATAGTATAACAACATAAAAAGTCACGTAATTTTTTAAATTTGAATATTAAATGAGTCAAGTGATAAGAATAAACACTTTAGAAGGTTGTTATATATTTTTATATTAAATGTATTTATTTGACGCTTAGTTAATAAATATCACTTCAAATTTCTTTATGATATTATTATTAATTGCAATTTAACTTTAAATTCTTATATAATTCTTTACACTTTTTAAAGATTATATAAAACAATATAAACAAAAATTTTCAAAAAATTAAATCATTAGTTAATAAATATCACTTCAAATTTCTTTATGATATTATTATTAATTGCAATTTAACATTAAATTCTTATATAATTCTTTACACTTTTTAAAGATTGTATAAAACAATATAAACAAAAATTTTCAAAAAATTAAATTATGCATTTTATAACACTACAATTTTTATTGTTTTTTTAATTATTTTTAACAAATAAAAATATTTATCAAAATTACGTAATTATTTTGAATTAGTTTCATTATTATCTAAATCCGTTTAAAGAATTATTGTGATTAAATCTATAAAAAGTTCTCCAATTAAAATATAATCAGTAAAATTTAAACGATAAAAAAATTAATTTTTATTTTTTTAAAAGTATCGATTTATAAAAGAATTCTTCACAGTTAAATTAAAAAAAAAGTTCACTTTTGTATTGAGAACGATGTTATCGGTAGAGATCAAAGATTTTAATTTCACAACTTTCAATCTTTTCGGTTGAAAGAGAATTGGAAATAAAAGATGCTCTGCCATACAACACAAAAATATTTTAGTTCGTCAAGGCTTTATCGAATGAAGTTACGATCGATTTCTGCACAAGCCATTTTGCCAACAGTTCTTGTGGATACAAAATTTGTGAACTTCTCGTATCGACGTCTGAAGTACCTCTAACAAATTGCTGAAGCACTTTTCTACTGGAACATGTTTTGTTTATGATCTCGTTGACCAGACTCGCGAATCACCTAAAATTTTGTTATATCTCTCTGTGGAAGAAAGAGATGTTCTTTTCTTTTCTCTTGTTTGAAGTTAATGATCGAAATAGCTATCTCCATATAATGTTGTTACAACAATTGATGTCTCTATAAATAAATAAATTTGAATTTTGAAATAGCGTTTGAAAAACATTTTTCCTATTTTATTATTCAGATTAAAATAAACTTTTCTTTAGCGTACCTTTATTTTTAATAATTCAAAACGAAAAAATATATAAAAATAACATTAATGAAAACTATGGAAAAAAATAACGTCCTTCAAATATGTAATTCTGGTGTGTGCAAACAAAAATTTATGAAAAATTAGAAAATTTTAAAACTAATATTAAATTTTTAAAATATTAATATGAAATCTGAAATTTTTTACATATTTTAATAAAGGAATGAAGCAATTTCAAGGTTTCTAATTCGAGCAGCTGGTAAAATAGCTATGCAAAATTAAATATCTCTCAAAATTGACAGTTGAATTTAATATAGAATTACAATGGCTGGCAGGAAGAAAAACCAAAATAATTTCTTTCGGAAATTTGCAAAAATTAGTAAAAATTTTCTATTAATTTCAATAAACTATAAATTTTTTAAAAAGTTATAATTTAATAAAAGTAAGATGTAATTATAAAATTAAGTTAAAATATTAAGCATAATTAAATATTTTAAATTGAAAAGATCGTTTGCGAGTTTCCACTACGAAAATGATTGGAATGTGATGAAAACGGAGATGGAAAATCATTCAGATTCCTAAACTCTCAAAATTCCAAAGTTAACAAATATCTCTCTATAATAAATAATTGAATTATTTTACATATTTTGATGTTTCACTGACAGGAAATGTCTAGGAAACTAACAGTCACGTAATGCAAATATAATCAGAATTGAATCTGAAATCTCTCATTTCATCATATTTGACATAAATCAGTAAACGAAAATTAATATCTGAGAATAAAGGAACAAATTCCTCATTCATACATTTAATTATCTTAATCTACGATAAATAAATTATATTATTATATCAATTTTAACAGTACAATATTTGTTAATTCAATTATTCGTTTATCAGTTATTAAAAATAATAAATAAATAACAATTAATTTTTAAAAATGATTTATTATATAGAATATTACTAATATAATGTTATTATATTACCAATTTTTTATTTAAAATATTATTTTGTCTATATTAATAGGAGATTGGTAGTCCGAATTAACGATATTCCAGATTTACGGATTTATGAGATGAAATTCGATGCACATTCCACCAAAAAAACTTATTTTAAATCTAATGTTAATATTTATCACAAAATAAATGTTTCTGTGTATTGTTCTGTTGTTTTAATCATTATAAAACATTGTTTTGACAGGCACTACTTTATTTATAAAAAGAAAATACAGTAAAAGTTCTATAGTGAAAATAAAGCGAAATTTTTATCCGGATAAAAGAATATCCGGATTAACGATATTTTATTTATTTTTTACATACTGATGATAAATTTTTAATATTTTTTCGTTCGTATACGAAGTTTACAATGTTCGAAATATTTTGCTTTTATGTAATGCGACGGTTTTTATTTTAAATAAAAAAGTTGCAGAAATTTATGAATATTTTCTGAATAAAATGAATATAAATGAATGAAAATGGAAGTTACATTTTACTTAATTTTAAAATACATTTTTCAACGAATTATTTCAGTTATGGCCTACATAAAACACGATATAAAAGTTTGTAAAAGAAAAGTTTTAACCAAAAATGTGCTGTTATAAAAAATATATACAATGAAAGATGCAATAATAACAACAATAAATTTTCTCTTTACTGAAAATACTACTACATTTATATATACAGAAAAGCATGTAAATTAGTATAAATATTCCTTATGTTAAAATTTCTTTAGAATATGTTTATTATATATCTAATTTAAAAAATGCTAGTTTATAATACATATATCATCATGGAATTGTACTGTTTGCTTTAAAAAACCCATTTTATAATGCCAAACTTATATCAAATATTCATTTTTTCCAAATAATTCTAGATGATATAAACATAAATATTTACACAAATTTATTTGTACAAAAATGAAAAACTCTTTCGTGGTTTGCATTAAACGTGCTACCTCTTACGTGCTACTCGATGTACGTACAAAAGTAGCATGTAAGTTGATTATATTCCGTTAAGATAGGAGTTTTGTTTTTACATTTGAAAAACAAACAAGAAAAAACTAATCATAAAAGACGAAAAAAGAAGAAAGTTTTTACATTGTTGCAATTATATTGCTATAAAATTTGAAATGCAGATGCGTATTTTATTAAAACAAATATTTTTATTATTTTATTCATTGGATGTCAAGATTTTTCTCTTGCGAGAGATGTTAAAGTGTAAATTCTGTTTAGAAATTATTATATTCTAAAATTTTAAAAATCCCATGAAGATTATCTAGATAACAACTTGTTTAATTCATCTCGAGTTTAATACAGATAAATGACATTTTTGTACAATTGAAATATAAAAAATATAATTACCACATTTGTTCTAATAAACGGCTCTACTATTTTTTTTTTTGGAATTTTGCGAATTTACTGCTCCGATAATTGGAAGTTGCTGATTTCGTTTCTTTCTATATTAAGCGAGTTTTTTTTGTACATTTGAAATATAAAAAATATAATTACCACATTTGTTCTAATAAACGGCTCTATTATTTTTTTTTTTGAATTTTGCGAATTTATGCTCCGATAATTGGAAGGTGCTGATTTCTTTTCTTTCTATATTAAGCGAGTTCTTTATTCAAATTTCATAATAAAAAATTATATTTATTACAATATATCAATATTATTTCTGTAAAATAAGTTTATCTACAGATTGCATAACGACAATTATAATAGAATATCAAATGATTAATTAAAAAACCTAAAATCAAATTCTGAATATTTTAAACATGCACAAAATTCTCTTTAGAAATTATACCAATAAAATTTTTATTATTATTGAAAAATAATAAATGTCACATCTGTTTCAGTAATTCGTAAAATTAAATATTTATTGCGAATTTTTTCCAATAATTTTACGTTCTGTTTATTAGAATAGATATGGTAATTAGATTAATGTTAATATTTGTTTTTGAAAATATCTAGATATAATATAATCAGCTATTTACGGCCAAAAACTTTTTGATTTTTGTTTCTTTATTAAAATTTGTATCACTAATTGAAGAAAAAACTGTAAGTATATCAAACTTTAACTTAATTAATTCATATTCATGCTTGAATAACGTAGCATAAACTCGATATGAATAAACTGTACTTACATAATTTTATATTATTCATCAAAATCTCATTTATAAAATTCTCAATAAATAATATTAAAGTACATGCTTTTAAATAAAATCGATTTTTTTTGTATGTTTACAAAGAAATTATTGTTTAATTCGTAATTTTGTTAGAATTTTATATATAATTTATTACGCGAATTTTGGATTATCTATGCTATAAATAAAGAAATATTAATTATATTTATATGTTTTCTATTGGATAAATACGTTTTACATTCGATAAGAGACTATAATAGAAATTCTTCAGATTTTTATTAAAATGATTGCACGAAATCTTGAGAGTGAAAAAAGGCAAAAAGTATTTTTCTTTGTAAAATTATGAAGTCATTTCTTTATTTATTGGTTTCATGTAGACTCACTCCAAATAAATGGATCTGTTACGGTAATTACCTGTCTATTAGAGAAAAATTGATGTGTAATAGAGCACCGTTTCTGAATGTGATAATTTTCCCAGGAGTTGACGAAGTGGAAGCTATCATAGCAGCTGTCACCAAATAGACTCTGTTGGGAAGTCAGCTGGCAAATGGGACTTGAATGATACGCAAGAGATCAATAATAAGGAAGACGTTCAATTTGCATAAAAAGAGTAGTAGAAAAGTTGAATGGTTTCACGCCTGCAATAGCATCATTGGTATATCGATATAAATATACAACATTTGTGATTATCCTGTTATTTTTAAAGAAAAGTAATAAACTTCATAAGAAAAGAAAATGACTCGAACAGTTCTTAAGACAGAATTAAGATATTACAAAGATTAAAAAAGTTGAAAACAACGAGAAATTTTTGAAACTAATAAATAACCCTACTAAAATAAACTTGAAACATTAAGTACAAAAATAATTTTTGTAGTAAAGTTTATTATGAAATAAAATTTATTTTTATATCAATGTTTAATATGTACTTAGATGAAATTTTTACATCATATGTTATTGAAATATATATACATTTTTTATATTTTCGAACTAATTGCTCATTTTACCTTTGAAAATTATTAAAAACATTATAAAATGTAAGTTGCGGCATTAAAGTATTTTGTATTTTAAATTTAATGCTCTAAAATTTTACGACATTCCGTTTTTTTTATTTAAAATATATTATTGTTCTGAGGATTACTGTGTTTTTCGTTTAATCATTTTCGGTAATTTTTATAATATTTCAGTTATAAAATATTTTATAGCATAAAAATCTACAAAACTTTAATTCTTTTTAAATTTTTTGTTTATTTGCCATAGCTTTCAAAATATTTTCAAAATGTATATAAAAAATTTTAAACACACACATTTATATATATTTAAATTCTATGAATGACATCACGCCATTATTATCTACTTAAAATCTAAAACATTCCAACTTCTATTTCTATGAATTAAATATATATTAATTATTATAAATACAGTATGAGAAATGTGAAATTGTTCTTAAACTCGTAATCTGTTAAAATTTTCATTGGAAAATATCAAATTTATACTGGATAATGTTAGTCAAAGTAACAGTTCAGAGAAAATTTCTTCAGCTAAGAAGCCTACAATCACATTATATAGTATAGATTATGCATTCACAATTTGTTTAACTTTAATACTTGATTATTATGCTGTTGTAGTATTAATTTTGTATTTATTGCTTTATGCAAAGAAACTGTATTCATTTACAGAGATGTTTACGTATTTTATTAAGTTAAAATTTCATATTTACAGCATAAATCCCAAATTAAAAGAAAAGAAACTGAAGTTTTGATTCAAATGCTTAGGTTTGAATTGTTTCGTTGAACATTCGGTCATTTTTTGAAAAATTATGTGTTAGAACGACTAAATTCAGTGGTTTCTCTCACTATATAAATTGGAAGAAACTATAATGATTTGGCTGCGGTAGTAAGAGAGGAAAAGAAAAGGGGGAATGCATTTTTTCAGTTTGCTGAGTTTCAGACAAACCTATTATTGTTAGAAAGATGAGATTTACGGGATAAGTTTCTTATGAAACGGAAGGTATACCGGTAATTTGATCGTCATCGAAAGAAAAAGATGAAATGAGAATAGTTTGGCCATTAGTTAGACTTTTGGAACCTGCATTGCAAAAGAATTCTCAAGCATGTTCTCCCTAAAAAAATAGAAATTCGAAAAATTATTACAACTGTATAAGATTTCATAAAAGAGAAGTAGTGCGTTTATTTGATTGAATTTTCATCAATATATATCTATTATTGTTAGAAAGATGAGATTTACGGGATAAGTTTCTTATGAAACGGAAGGTATAGGCTACCGGTAATTTGATCGTCATCGAAAGAAAAAGATGAAATGAGAATAGTTTGGCCATTAGTTAGACTTTTGGAACCTGCATTGCAAAAGAATTCTCAAGCATGTTCTCCCTAAAAAAATAGAAATTCAAAAAATTATTACAACTGTATAAGATTTCATAAAAGAGAAGCAGTGCGTTTATTTGATTGAATTTTCATCAATATATAACAAAGATTTAATAATTTATCATCATTTAATAATGGCAATCGAAGTAAAATAAAAATATTTATATACCTAACTAATAATTAAATTCGTGGAAAAGAATTTTCATTTCTAGTTTTTAGACGTAACGACACTTAAGAAAACAAAACTTTGTTTCGTTTACTTAAAAATGAACAAATTTAGCAAAGTGAACAAGAAGTCACAACAATTAAACAAAACGAATCAATAAAAATAACATAATCTGTAAAATAAGATGATAACAAATTTAGCAAAGTGAACAAGAAGTCACAACAATTAAACAAAACGAATCAATAAAAATAGTATAATCTGTAAAATAAGACGATAAAAAAATTTTATTGCTTTGTGGGAATACAAATTCTCAAAACAATTAAAAATTCCGAAATAAAATTTAGTATTGACTTTCTTAAAAGTTTATAATTTTATTTTATACGTAAACAATGGGCAATGACGTAACAACATATTAGTAGCTATCAATTACTCACTAATAATCATCATCACACTAAGCAAACAATTATTGCAATGATTTCAGAATTCATTATAATATAAATAAGTTCTGTAAATTTAATTGAGAAAATTTTTCTTATTAATATTTATAGTTTACTTATATAGAATTTTAATAAATGAAAGGTATAATTTTTATTTACATTTGTTATTAGTAGCTGAAATATTTTTCAAAAATCCATATGATGATAAAATTAGTATTTAAGATAAAAATTATCATTGAATTTTTGCACTCAGGAGAAAGTCAATAACTTATGTGAAATTTGTTGATTTTAAATTGTTTACTAAAACATTTTTCAAAAAAGCAATTTGAATGAAAACTAATCTGTTAATGACGTAAGAATTAAGCATATGCTCTAGAAATTTGTTGATTTTAAATTGTTTACTAAAACATTTTTCAAAAAAGCAATTTGAATGAAATCTAATCTGTTAATGACGTAAGAATTAAGCATATGCTCTAGAAGATTCCATAATATTTTGGAGCTTGTGTTACATATAAAACATATAGAATATCCATAAAAGCACCATCATAATACACTTCTTTATGAATTATAGACATTTTTATCAAACTTTAATAAAACAATAAAGCGAAATATAACAATAAATTAATTAATATAATCTAAATAACATTCAAAAATTTTTCTACTAAGCAAGCAGTTTCAGTAAAAACTAAATATGCCTACTTTCCGAATATATTGTTTAGTTTTCATTTATTTAACATTTGGAATCCATTTGTTTTATGTATCCAATTTTAACGTTAATTTAACCACCATAGATGTCACGGATGATATCATGTCACTGTGGTGATGAGGTCGTCACCGTGGTAATGTATTATTACATCAACATGGTAATAAATTTTCGGTGTTTGTGAAGTCATGATGCTGTCAAATCGGGATTGTGATGTCATTTTAGTAGATATTGCCGATAGGTGACATTGTGTTAAATAAGCAAGTAAGCTATATAAGCCTTTTAGAAGCCCAATTGATTAACTCCATTTTTGTAAATTTCTCAATTTTAGTACCCAAACATATGTTTGCATTAATCATGTGCTCTGGTACTAAATTTGAGAAATTTACAAAAAATAATAAATGAAATTTATCAGTTTGGCTTCTGAGGGGCACATATATTGCAATTACATTATTAACACTTAGCGCCATCTATTGACAATAATATAAACTAAATTTGTGATAGAAATGAAATTTTAACTTACAGGATTAAATGATCCTATAGGATTAAAGGATGCGGCGTCGCGATGTTCTTTAATGGCAGAACATTACTATCCAATTTCATGGAAACTTGCTGATTAGTTCAAAAATTACTAGCGGGAAATATACAGACAAACGGATAGACATGAGTCTGATCGTATGAGCCTCCATTTCCTTCGGAAAATAGGTTAAAAATGAAGATAAAAAATGCAAAATATGATAAAAAGTGCCGTTTTTATCATAGTCAAAATAAGTCAAGTTAATAATAATGCTTAAAGAATGGAACAATGTTGTTGTAAAATTATAAAAAGAATATTCATAGGATTTGGACTTATATCATTATTCACAGGAAAAATGATGTAAATCCTTTGTTGTTTTTTTATTTTTAAATTATAGGTATGAAATTATCAATTTCATATATAGTTCGAATTTTTAGGATTTTTTTGCATATGAAGTTAATTATTTCAACTCTAATAAATGGCGTATAAATTTTTAAAAATGAGTGGTAAACTATTTGAGAAACAATTCTTCATACTTTAGAAGTTTAGATAATCTAGGAATAGATAATTTAAGAGGCAAGCAAGATTATAATAGAAGAGCTCAGCTAACACGAATCAATTTTAAGCAATTTTTTGCGATGAACATTCGCAAAACAAACTTTCATATTTTGAAAGTAACAGGCCCTAAATAGTTTTTAACAGATGCTCATATAAACGTTATCATCATTTTTATGTGCATTTTACATTTATATTTTTTCAGAATATTAAAAATCATCCTATATATTATATAATTTTCCTAACAATACGAAATTGTCAATCTCATATATAGTACCAATTTTTAGAATTTTCTTTTTGCAATTCCATTCTTACCTGATTATGCAACTTCTAAATTATTATTTCATCTAAGTGCAATAAAAATATTTTTAACTAATAAATAATTTGTTCATTTATCAGAATTATAGAATTAAAAAATACATTTTAAATTAAATTATAATCTAAAATTTATTTATTTATTATCTAAATAATAAATGGTTTTTATGTTAAAATTTAATTTTTTCCTATATATTTTTATATTTTATTTTATAAAATTTTTCAAAACATTTAATTTTATAAAATTAAAATTATGATGTTTTAAGTAAACAGAATAATTTTTGAATATTGGTTGGTAATAATGCTAGTCATAAACATCTTTACTTCTACTTTAACCTGCAATTTTTCCATTGAAAGCTTTTTAACTGAATAACTGAAAAACATATTCAACGCTAAAGCTTAATGTATAGATATTAGAATAAAACTGTAAAAATGAATTCTGTTATTATCCTATATGTTATTACAATTGTGTTTGTGCCATTAGGAACTGCTGAAATACCGAACCGATTTTTTAAAAAATTATATTTTCTGAAAGCTTATTTCTCTCATTGAGGTTAACATCTTTTTTTTTTCAAATTTAGTGTTTCAGAACTCTTGTAAAATTTAATTATTTTACTAGAATAGCAGTTATAATAATTTTCATAGAAAATGATATCGATCAAGAGATTAAAAATCTTTTCTTCTACTTTTAAGTTAAATTTTTACAGTCGTGCTAAAAAATTATGACGGTAACAATGAATAAAATATTTAATTTTGCACAAATTTACAATATTTTTATGCCATCAAATTAATTTGTGCTAGTTTATTATTATGAAATAAGTGAGTAGTGAATATATGCTAAAAAATTAATCTATATTTATCCAAACTTATCTTAACCTTTTAAGTAATGCAATAAATAAAATATTTCTATAACTAGACTTGAATAATTACTAACAAAATTGTTAATATTAATGTTTCAACATTATCATTATCATTTCTGGAAAGTTCATAAAGTTATATTATGTAACCTGTTTAACTGTTTATTTTATTGCTTTTATGTGGGTCTGTAACAAATTCCATTTATCAAAAGGAAAAGTTTTTTGCTGAGTCAGTAAATAAAAATCATTCAGAAAAATCTCACATCAACAAAACCAGAGATTCAATACACATTCTATAGAAGATGGAGAAAACGCCTTTGTGACGCCTGGTATCGTTATCTATTCGATAGGATATGATTCCATCAAATGAATAATGACTTTTAGTGAGATATAATATTAAAATTAATTATTTATATATGATGAATAATATATCTAATAGAATATAATATTAGAGATGAAGATATCTGTAAACATAATGAAATATAGGAAGTACCAGGAAGAAATTTATTTCTTAACCTGTAAGTTTTGTCCAACGTTATTTATTTATGACATTTTTACGAGGAAGATTTTGAAGATAAAACTTCTTAAATTTAATTTGATAGTTTGTGTTGTAATATAAATATAATTATCTTTTTAATTTTCGAGAAAGGAAAGTATTGTGTTTTGAGCGGATGAAGATTGCACAAGATAAGTATATATCCAGATGAAATAAGAGACACTGATGATGGATTCTGGAGAACTAGTTTATAGGACTTACTTTATGAAGTTGTATGCAATACAATATAGCAACAGAAAAAATATAAAGTATCTTGAAAGGTTATACATTAAATTTAAAAATTGAAAATTATAATGGTATTCAAGATTTTTACTTTATGAAAAATTCTGTATTTTATATGAATTCATAAACTGTTTTTATCTATATTTAGAATACTGTATCTATATTTTGAGAATTATACATGTACCGCTAGTCATGTCTCTCGTACCATCAGTGGTGATTAGTGGTAGTAGAATTAAAGATAGTAGGTACTTGGTAGTAGGTAGTGATGACTAGTGTAGTAGAATTAAAGATAGTAGGTAGTGGTGACTAGTGGTAGTGGAATT
>AYEL01056707.1:0-11308 GCA_000484575.1 Olivierus martensii | reverse complement strand
AAAAAAATCGCATAGTTTCGTAAAGATAGGTCATATGTCAACGGAAATAGTTGCATTCGATTCGGAATGCAAAACCACATCAGAATTCATTAGAATTTCGAAATTATCTTCTAAAATCACTTGAAAAATTGGATTGATAAGCCCTAACATTGGGGCCCTGTATATCGATAAAGGGGCCTAAGCGGTAAAAAAGAATTACATTTTTGGACTCAGCACCTCCAAATTAGGGGGTGCACTATAAAGTGGGCAAATTTTCGAGCCCGAAAATATGATACCCGTACTCAGAAACCCATTATTTTACCCCAATTAAAGAACATAAAATGAAAGAAGAAAACTAATAAATTAAAAAAAAAAGAAAATTCCTATAAAAAAAGGGGAGATTTTGCATCTGACCCATAAACATACCTTAAGAGAGTTTCTTCTTTCTTTCCTTTAAAATAATTCTTTCTGGATAGATCAAAAATGAGACAATAATAGTGATGAAGAGTGACTCAGCGAGTGTGTGTGTTCAGCTGTCCCATTATATTTTTGTTTTTGATCTATCCAATCACATCAGTAGAGAGCGAGAGGTTTGAACTTATTTCTGACTTTATTTGGTCAAGTTGCACCTCTTCTCTTCCACTGGGATTGGCAGGTGGACTTTATTTACAGGATATTTTACAATATTGTTTTTCCTCAGATCTCCAGACTTGAATCTTGCAACTGTTTGTAATTTGATCATTGTTTCTTCTGTCAAGGCATTGTTTATTTGACTAATATCAAGCACAGGAGTGCATCTGACCCATAAACATACCTTAAGAGAGTTTCTTCTTTCTTTCCTTTAAAATAATTCTTTCTGGATAGATCAAAAATGAGACAATAATAGTGATGAAGAGTGACTCAGCGAGTGTGTGTGTTCAGCTGTCCCATTATATTTTTGTTTTTGATCTATCCAATCACATCAGTAGAGAGCGAGAGGTTTGAACTTATTTCTGACTTTATTTGGTCAAGTTGCACCTCTTCTCTTCCACTGGGATTGGCAGGTGGACTTTATTTACAGGATATTTTACAATATTGTTTTTCCTCAGATCTCCAGACTTGAATCTTGCAACTGTTTGTAATTTGATCATTGTTTCTTCTGTCAAGGCATTGTTTATTTGACTAATATCAAGCACAGGAGTATTTTCTACCCATAACATCAAATGGAAGTGTTGAATTCCTCTTCCTTGATATTCTCTTCTCCAGAAGAAATGTTTTACACGACCTAAAGATTCCTGAGATGACATGATAAATTGTAGCGTTGCTTTAAATGCTCCATCAATAAATATGCCGATAAAGGTGACTGTCTCTCTCTCGGGCTGGAACCAACTGAACTTTCTTTGTCCCAGTCCTCTCTCACCCTCTTGGTTAAAACAATAAACATATTTTCCCCCTTTTTCTTCGGGAAGTCGCTATCGCGACTCCGGTCACATTGTTTGTTTGACAGTTAAAAAATTCTTCTGTCTCCCCTCCAACCTAAAGTGCCATTTACAGTTAAACTTTCCCCAATTGAATTGGTTAGTTTTTACAGTTTAAACTACTGCGTCACACCTGCAATCTAGAGTCCTCAGTATGGACCATAAATTTAATTTTCGATTTTTTTACTACAAAAATAAGTTTATAAAATATTGATTTGGGAACTTTGGGGCCCCCTGTTGATGGGGGTCCTAGCAATTGCCCTTTTTGCCCATAGGATAACGCGCCATTGCTTGTGTCTCCTTACATTAGGTACTTATATTTGTCTATTCTCTGTTTGGAAAGTTGACACTTGCTGATCTCACATCTAAGGCAAAGAACGAAATCTGCGAATCCTAACTGTTTTTAGATACGCAAGCAGTTGTGCACGTGTTGTTAAAAGACAACAGTTTATGGAGAGTAGTGGGGCATATACTTTGCGCAGTCGCAATAGGTAGCTACTGAGCAAAATATTGTTGCGGACGTTCAAAGTCACTGTTTTTGCGGAGTTGGATCTTCTCTAGTCTTCTTAATATTAATTCAACGATAGGGATTTTGCCGCCCCTAGAAAGTGCCGCCCGGGGCAGGCGCCCCCTTTGCCCCCTACGCTACGCCACTGTGACGCTAATGAAGTTATAACATTCATTATTGTCTTCTTTATCACCATATTAGCAGCCGTCTTATCTCCACACTCAGCAAGTCGTTCCAGAAACATATTGATGTTGAGTTATTTCTGACTTCTAAAGAGACTAATCACTAATGACTTACTGTTGAGGTTTGGAACTCACCCATAGTATTTAACAGCCAGTACCGTAATATATATATACTGTAGATAGTCTATTTTTGAATTTATAAACATCAAATCATTGCACAAAAATTAATTTGCCACTATCAATAGTCATCTTACTATTTTATACATTAAAACGGATATGCCGATGAAATCAAAGTTAAAACTAAACAATTTAAAAGCAGTAGTGATTTACAATTCCATATTAATGATAACTTTATGTGACTAAAGAATACTCAGTGCGGCCAGATGGTCGACTGGTAACGCTGTCGGCGTGACACGCAGGAGGATCCGGATTCGCGGGCCGGGTCTGGTATCTCCTGAAAAGTTTTTTCGGGGTGCTGGGCTCGTCCCGGCGATTCCCGTCCTTCACCATCCGGCCCCCTCCACTAGTGTGGGTGCAGCACGTGGTTTGAACTGGTCTGCCTCTTAATAATCTCATTAATTGAAAAGGGGCATAAAAAAAACGAACTCGAGCAATACTTATCGTGTTTTCACCTTCCGCTCGTTGAACAGCGCTTTCATCTACTGCTATAAATAACTTAATAATCTTTTAGCTCTGAAAATCTAAGTGGCCAAATACCATCTAGATTTCTAGACCTAACAGATTAACAGTTATAGCTCTAAACCGTTCAGAATCAGATCTCTCTTGTTTTTATTCAGACAACATCTGTATTAGCGTGATCTCTCATTAGCATTCGTTCCAACGTGTGATCTCTCATCAACACTCACCCTGTATAGCCTATATGCAGGATGGATGTTGATGACATATTACATTATAATCTAGCGATCCGTATTCAATTCCAGGTATAGAATCTGGAATGGAATCCAGTTCCAGGTAATAAGCTATCGTTTTACTACGCAACAATCTGGCCGATCCATGATGAAGTTAGCATTTAAGTAATTTCATTAGGAGTAGGCCAGATATAAGGATAGAGTTAATGGACCGAATCAGGCTTTCCTGGAAAAATCTGGAGGGTAAGATCCAGAATTCAATCGATCCAGATGGTAAGCCAATTCTTTACTAGGAGACTTGGTTGATAATCTCATTAATATATTTTTTTGAATTAGAGAAGAATTATGGTGACTTGAAAACAGAACAATATTTAGAAATAGAAATAATATCTATGTATTAAAGATCAGAACTTGAGTGACAGCTTAGTTAATAAATAAGTGTGAAAACTTAGTGTTTCAGTTACTAAAATTTATGAGAAAATCCTATTCAGACTATAATGATATAGTTAGAATACTTATATGATAAATATGTACACCTTTGAAAAATATTTTAATTAATACATTGCTTTATGCTTTAAAATATAATAAGTTTAAAGGAATAGGTTTCTAAGTAGTTAATTTAAAAAGTGAAAATTAAATAATTCAATTAAATTTATAAAACTTTCTTCCACTAAAAAAGAAAAATCATAACTGTTGTCTTGTTTTCTTAGAAGTAGATGAACAACAGCATTTCGTACGTTAAAAATGATAGATTGTAATATTTATATACCTGAAAATTGTATGCCAAGTTACCGTATTTCTTATACTAATACATAAAGTTTTCCAGGTATATTAGGTAATGATATTTCTTCTTTATAGTTTTGACAGTCTTGTTAATTGTTAATAAAAAGATGATGTAGGATTAGATTAGTTTGGTTAAGCTTCTTTATCTTCTTTATATTCTTTATCTGGCGGCGGTCACTTATAGAACCCATTACAGGTTGGACAACATCCATGATAGGGACAAACGGATGGTTGAAGGATAGGGTTCAACGGGCCAGGCCGAGCCCGGATCCCGCCTGAAAATCTGCAGGTGTGGGACCCGGATCCTCCAGGATGGTAAGTCATCTATTGACAAAAACCAGCAAAGCTTGTACTACTACAAACAAGATGGCGATTATGTCCTAATTGTGTTAGATCAGTGTATTTTAGAATGTGTCATTTCAATTAAATGAAAATCAATGTTTGCCACTTACTTTTGCTTCCATAAATATGAAATAACATCTTACGTAGATATAATAAAAGTTGTTTTTGCTGTGTTTTTACGTCGGCCGGATGGCCGCGTGGTAAAGCGTTCGCTTACCACTTGGAGGATCCGGGTTCAAATCCGGGTCCCAACCTCCAATTTTTCAGGAAGGGTCCGGGCCCGGCCTGTTGAACCGCATTCTTCAACCATCCGATTGACCCCATCATGGGTACTGGGTAGTTTGTGATGGGAGCTATAAATGGCCGCCGCCAGATACAGAATATCCCATGAGGATATGACTATAAATGGCCGCCGCCAGATACAGAATATCCCATGAGGATATGGCGTCGTAATAAAAAACTAACTAACTGTGTTTTTACATACTGTTTTATTTACAATGAATTAATAATGCAATTATTTATTAATTGTAAGTATCTGCGGCAAAATGATCTGTATGGACAGATGGGTGTACAAAATGATCCTTTGGCATAGGTATCGAATTTTTATTTTCTCTCTTATTTTGAATGAAAAATCCTCAAAGCGTTTAAGATATTTTATAGTCGGAAGAGTGCTCTTCCAAAATATATAAAAAATTAGTTCAATAACAATTTTGAAATTTTTTCTGGTTTTTGCTTAAGGGGAACATTTTGCATCAGTTTCCCCTAATGACCGCTTACTTTTAATTTTGTCGTATATTAGCTGATTTTGATGTTATAAAAATGAATTATTGAAACCAATAAATACCTATTTTTCCATTTTCAATTATAATTTCTGAGCTATTTTCAACACTAAAATTCTTTTACCGTTTTCAATGTGTACTATCACTATATCAATCAATTAATAAGTTATCGAAATGATTATTCTATTGCAGCAAAAGTTTTTCTTTATTCTCTATTAGTTTGCCTCTTTATTCTTAATGCTATTCATTATTTTTGCTTCTTTTCAATTTTTATGATTATAAAGCAAATTTTCTTAGTCTCAGAAATTTTAAATAAAAGAAGGGATAAAGAAATTGCATTGATGATGCATGAAAATGAAGAATTTTACGGATTATATTTGGTTTTAAAGCGAAATTAATCAAAATTTCGTGCTGAGAAAAATTGTTTTAAATGTTCTATAAACCATAATCAATAATAAAATTCATTCACAGCTGTTACAGTTGTGACCTATAAATTTTATTTACTCCTATTAAATGACCTATTTTTAGATAAAATTAGATCAAATAATTAATTAATATTTATTATTAATTTTGTTAATAAATTAGGATAAAACGAATTATTAAAATTCGTTTTATGTATTTATATATACTAGAAATTACCCGCTCATATAAATGAGTGGAAATATAATCTTGTGATTTATTCTAATAATACTGTATATAACGACAAAAACAACTCCGAACTCGTGCAGGGAATCTTAAAATGGCATCCATTATTAAGTTACAGCGCCATCTGAGAATTCTGTGTTTTTAGAAGAACTACAATTTCAAATGATATTTCTATTCTTTAACTTTTAAATTATAAATAAGAAATAATTTGGGCTGTCGCAGACATCCAAAAATTAGACCTTTCTAAAATAATTTGGGCTGTCACAGACATCCAAAAATTAGACTTTTCTAAAGATACTCTACTTATAGAAATCGGTACAGTACTTCAACCGAAAAAGAAACATCCAGCCGGCCAGCCACGTTTGACTATTAATACTATAATAATCAGTAGCGTGTTTAATTATTTCTCTATAATATAAAGTTTTAAATTAGTTTAAGAAATTAAATCTTTAATTAATTATGAGAAGAAGTATAATCGAATTTAGTTATTAATTAGAATTCCTTGCTTATTTTACATACTTATAAAATAATTATTCCGAATGAAAGTTAAGATAAACAGAATGCATCGCGTAAATTATAAAAAAAAACGAAAATAATAATTATAAAACTTCTACAGTTTCATGAATGTAACTGTTACGTTCGTTATCCTTTATGCTTTCCTTCTTCGAAAATATGAAATTAATTTTCATTATAATAAATTAGAAAACACGATGTTTCGTTAATAGTTATTCAAGCTGACGAACTGCATATTTATAATTAATATTGAAAAAGATATTCTAATTGAATGATTCAATAGCTAACCTAATTAATTAAAAAGATAGATAAACGTGTGTACTTTACTTTTATAACAGAGAGATGCACACATAACAAGGTAAAAAAATCGATAAAACACATTTTGTTTGAAATATTAATACATATTTTTAGCAATAACCAATTCATCATACACACACACACACATTGCAAACACATACACATTCATATATACACGCACTGCAGCACTGCAGACACATGCAAAATACAAAAAAAAAATAAAAAATACAAAACATATAGGTTCATTTCTCTTGTTCCCACCCCATTTGTGATAATAGAGATAAATATTATCTTTAATATATGAATTTAATTTAATTTTTGGATAAATTCAAATATGTTATTGAGACTTGGAGAATCAAAACATGCTACATTATTATTATTTTTTATTTTATTTTTATTAATTTTATTAATTTCAGTAAAAGAACCACAGAAAAAGAGGTTGCCATCACTTTCACCTATTGTATCATCTCAGTTAAAAAAATCAATATGGGATTCTGAAAAAATGGAAAATCCTTTACATGGTATTCTAACTGTGTCTTCAAAAGTGCTTCAAAAAAGGGATCATCGCTTTGGGTAAAATTTTTATCTAAACGTAATGAAAGTGAAACCTATCTAAATATTTTATTAGTTCTCATTTTTATAATTTAGTGTGGAATTAGGTGTTGTGACAAGACCTGGTTCTAGTCTGGTATCACCAAATAAAGTTACATCTTTTAGTTCACTAATTCCTAGTATACAAGAAGTGCCTTTAGCTGAAAATTCAGTATATCATTCAAATGTCAATTTTCCAAGTGTTCCAAATAGTCGTACATCTTCAGCACTTCAACAGCTTAGGAAGTTTTCATTTAAGGATTCAGAATGGCCAAAAGTATTTCAAGTACTATAAATTTTAACAAAATATATTTTATTTATAAAATGTTAAAATTTGAATGAATAAATAATATAATTTTTTGTATTTCAGGAAGAAACGGAAAATTTACCATCTGTTGTTCAAACACCTACAATTCATGTTCATCGGCAAATTAGTGAACCATTTGATGAAAGAAATGATACACAGTTTCAAACCACACATTTTTCTCTTCCTCCAATTATTAATAATAATAATAATATGTTTTTACAAAAGCAGGTAAATCATATTAAAACTTGAGAATTTGATTGAAAAATTATTTAATATAAAAATTTTTATATCATTATTTGCTTTAAGATTGTTCAATCTCCATTAGTATTGCAATCAATGATAAAAACTCCACCAGAAAAAATTTTGAAGAGACAGTCAAGTAGAAATGAAAAAAATGATTCAAGACCTAGCACATGTAAAAGTAATAAAGTAAGTTTTCCTAAAATATTTTATAACAAATATTTACAATATTTTTAAATTTTAAAATAATTGATTTCAATATACATTTTATCCATATTGAAATCATTATTTAACAAATAATGCATGACATTGTTAACTAATGTGAGATTTGAGAGTATGTAATATACATTCTTGTTGTTACTCTGCCAGTTCTGATAAACAAACAGTTGAAATGGATTGAGCAGTACTCATAGATTTAGCCATAAAAAATAATAATAATGAAGTGAAAAGAGAAAGAGAAAAGTTTAGAAGGGTTCAACTATATATTTGTTAAGAGTGTAAAACATTAGCAAATAATCCAACAGAAAAACTAAACCAAGAATTAAATAGATTATTAAGAAATAGTAAAGTTCCTGGTATTTTTAAAAAAGCAATTCAAAACTTTTCAAATTGGAGTTATGTTCTGTTCATTATATTATGTAAATAAAACTTTAAACTCATTCTTCACCAATGTCATACATATCCAATATTAGCAGTCTTTATCCACAAGCAACATAAAAATATTCAATAAACATAGATGTAAGGTTAATATTGGTTTCAATGACTTATATACAATAAGTGCTTAAAATAAAATACAATTTGTTTATATTCCATACTTTATGAGTTATAGCTATTAATTATCTATTTCAATTCTGACAGTTGAAAAATAATTAAAAGTCTAATACAGGTTGTCCTTTACTTACAATGTCATCATCTAATGACAGTTATGTTATAATTTATGATTCTTAGTAAGGCTTATGATTGATTAATGCAATATAATTTATATATGCATCCAAGCATAATACACATAGTCCTTAACTTGAATTATGAATTAGGTTTGAACCTCTAGATCATAAATTGAAACAATTGGAAGTTGGAAATATCCTAAATTTATGGATTTCCTATTTCCTATATAGTTTCATTTCCTATTATTTATTATGAAACTATATATTATTATAATAAAACATAAAACTGCAGGCATAAAAATCAGGAATTAGACATAAAAAGTATGCTGTCATTATATTAAATCATTGCATATGGATTTGTCTACATATGAATTGCATTGACTATTCACAGAATTTATCAATTACATCATATTATAAGTTAAGGATTATCTGAAATCTGATATACAAACAGTATCCAATAGCACTTCTGCATAGGAAATAAGAAATCAGTATTGATTTCTCATTTCCTATGCAAAAGTGTCATAAAGAATCCATAGTTAATAACTATAAAGATACAGAGATCTTCCTTGATAGCTTAAAATCAGCACTTCTTATTCTTCCTTTTGCTTTGTGTTTATTAAATTTAATATGATGCTATAATGAATAATAGTAATAGGTAATTGATAAATATAAAATACTTTTGATTAAACTCACAAACAACTGAAGACTGAAGTGATTGAACTAAACCTCTGTTATAAATCAAGGACTATATATATATAATAATTATATCATTAACATATTATAGGAAGGTAGAGCAAGATGGGCTATTTTTTTTGACATATTTATACAAAAGATTGTAAATTTTACCAAAGAAAATATTACCAGTATTATAAATGAATTACTTTGATAGTGAGATGATTAAAGATCTTAAAAAAGAAAAAAGAAACTTTTAATGTATCATATCAATTGAACTGTCTTATCCCAGTGTTGAGGCAAAATGGTTTGACTTACAAATTTTAGTATAAAATTAATCATTATAAATTATTGTGAAATTATCATTCTAAGAAACAATATATTTTATTTCAAATATCATTAGACTCTCAAAGAAAAATTTATTGGATTTACTAGATTGATGATTGTCAAGATATATGGTGAAATACCTTGTTTAATCATTTTAACCTATATGCATTTTTTAGAGAAATATATATCTAAAAACAAAATAATGAGAAATACAAAATACTGAATTTTGCAGAAAATTATTTTACTGAATTATTTTCTTGATAAGCTTATCATACATTTTATTATGTTTATATTCTAGTAGCTATATTTTGTATTATAAATGCAATAAAATTTATCAATGCATCTAAAAACATTAAATCTTTTTTGGAGATTAGGAGTCTTTGATGAATAGTCTACATCAAATTATGGAGTATATGTGGTATTTTCTGTAGATTAAGATTTGTGACTTACACACACAAAAAATATTTAATTTTTATCCCACATCCATTTTACTCTATATATAAATAACTTCATTGTCTTTTTGATAGATAAAATTCAATACATTGCAAATTACAACTATTATTAATAATATAAATCAATTTTTCAGATAATTATAAAAATAATAATATAACATAGATATACATGAGATAAGTAAAATAATCAACAGAAACAAATAAAGTACTAGATCCACATTATCAAATAGCAGAAGAAATATTCTTGTATGAGAGTTTCTGGATTTTCACACCAATATAGAAAGTAAACATTGTAAAAATTACTTATAAAATTATATTTAATAAAATATCTATATGAATATGAAATTAGGCAACTGTTTTCTGAATAAATTCATTTGAATACAAATGCAACTTTTTTAATCAGATTTCCCATTTTACAATAAATTTGTCCTTTATTTGAGGCAGTTTTCTAAGCAGGCAGCATATTTTAATAAGATGAGATAACAATTTAGTGTTTTTGTATGCAGAAACACATATTAGATTCGTTTTATATTCATTTACATAGAATATGAAATCATTAATAAATTTGTCCTTTATTTGAGGCAGTTTTCTAAGCAGGCAGCATATTTTAATAAGATGAAATAACAATTTAGTGTTTTTGTATGCAGAAACACATATTAGATTCATTTTATATTCATTTACATAGAATATGAAATCATTGTTCAAATAAGAAAGTGATAGTAAATGATTGATTTAAATTAAATATATGTAGTATTTATGAAATTTGAAACACTTAAAAAATTGATTCTCATAGAATACTGTATTGTTTAATTAGATATAGCATCTTCAATTATTTGCAATGAAGAGATGATAATACCTTGAGTTATAAACATTCTAATTATGAAAATAATTATTCATAAACATGCCATTTAATTTTCAAATTTCACAAAATTTCAAATTCTCTTCAAGAATTTTAAACATTATATTTATTGGTAGAGCATTCTGCTATCATAATGTAAAACAATACATTTATTTAGTAGTATTTCAAGAAATTAGAATTTACATCAGACAACTCTTTCTTTATAATGAAAACTTTTTATTCAAATCTCTAAAATAAGAAATTTCTAATTTGTTCAGTTATGATGATAAAATGAAGTATTTACAGTTGTCAGTATTTCTGGGTAATTTGATGATTTCTGAATTACAAACATTACAAGTTACATATGATTTAAGTTTGTAACTTGAGGAGCATCTATATATTATTGTATGTACATATATACAGGGTGAGTTTTTTATCTTAAGACAACAAAAATCTTAATTGGATCTCATTATTTCGGAAAAAGTTGTAGACAAAAGTTGTTGGGTTTCGAAGGGGCAATCAAGTGGTGACCTTAAATCTGACCTTGACCTTGACCTTCAATGTCATTTGAGAGTCAAATCAGTTTTTTTAAATTGGAAGACCTATTTTTGACCCCAGCAATGGAAAGAGCAGAAAATTTCAC
>AYEL01056700.1:0-41832 GCA_000484575.1 Olivierus martensii | reverse complement strand
CATGGCTCTCCCCTTAGTCAACATAATGTAACTAGCCCATAGTCTAAGGTCAAGCAATTCACCTTGGATGGATGCTGTTTGACAGTAATTATGCACCCCTGGTCTACTAGTTAGTTGTTTCGACTGTACGATAATTATGCACCCCTGGTCTACAAATTACTTGTTTCGACTAGGAATAACACAAGAATTACTTTATTGTTTAAATTTTTGTGTTATTTTTAAAATATAACTAATATAAATAAACAATCAGCTGATTTGGAAAACCATTAGATATTTCCTGCCACAATTGAGAACGCCAACTTCCGCGTCAATCGTCAAGCATGGTATAGGTTGCTTTGTTTCTCTGATAAGTTAAAATTTATAAATTTTTAAATAAAATTAATTTATCGAATTTTATGAGTGAAAAAGCACTAAAATCATATTATTTACAGGGGCCAAACTTTCCTAAGTTATAATTTATTGGATGAAAAATAAAATAAATATAAACTAAGGAGGACATATGGAACATGATACAAAAATCAGAGAAGTTTGGAGGAGTGGTTCTTGAATTTTTGGTGGTCCAAACACGGCACTTATATTAGACGATTCTGATTATAAAGCGATTAAAAATTTAATTAAAAATCCACATTTTAGCAAAATTTTGGTTACTTTGACAAAAATTGATATTTTGAAAATTATTTCTCAATATAAGTAAAAATAAGGGAATCAGGCCCTGTCAAGATGTTACTGACAACTGGAGTTGTAGCAGGTCAATGGCCTGTTAAGTACATATTGACTTCAGAGTGCAAAAAGTTAAAATGTACAATTACTGAGGTATGTCTCGGAGAATTAAATATTTACTCCACCTATTATAATTAAAACTGTGAATCAGCAGTTCTTTTTTGTTGAAGATTCATTAAAAATAATAATAGCATTATGATCTCATTGGATGACATCATAATTCTATCATTCAATGACAATTTAACCATAACTCAGCTAATATCTTTCTTTTGAGTTTTTCTCAATATTTTTGTTTTATAAGAGATATAAAAAAATATTTACAGATGAAATCTTTTTTCTGATAAATAGCAATTTCTTCCTTTTTTAACCAGTCTGTGCAATCTCAGTATACTTTTTACATTTTATCTTGGATGATTTATCAGAAAAATTTTTATCTTTTTGGTTTGTATTAATAAAGTTATTTAAATATTTACAGCTTATTGCTAATAAAATCAGAAATGTAAGAAGAAGAAAATGGAATAATCTTGATTAACATTTCTGATATTAGCAATATCTTATTCAATTATATATTTCTCATTGAAATTATAAATAATTGCATAACTTACAGATAAATAATAAGATCGTATATATTTCTCATTGAAATTATAAATAATTGCATAACTTACAGATAAATAATAATAATTATTATTATTTTTATAAAATTATCTTCAGTCATAATGCATATTAAATTCTATTATAAATTAAAAAAATATGTAGTGAACATGTAAAATAGAAATTATTTAATTATTTTGTTGATTAATTTATTTTAAACTTGATTTAATAGATTGGTAAAATTGATGACCTCTCCTATGACTGATGTTAAAGAGCTTGTTGCAGATTTCCTGTTTGTTTTATGTAAAGAAAATGGTAAGTAGAAAACTTATAAAATTACCAAAATTGTTTTTTTTTTTTTGCTTATTAACACTTTAGTGATAGGCTTTTACTTTTTTAATTTTTTTTTTTTTTTTTTTTTGCTTATTAACACTTTAGTGATAGGCTTTTACTTTATTGTTTATATCTATATATAACCTATTTACAGCATCCAAGAACTCATGATCAGTATAAGATATTTTGGAAATTTCAAGTAGATAATTTAAAAAATGACAAAATATAATGTTTTACTTAAATATTCAAATTTTTAATAATTATGAATATTAACCTGTTCATTGCCATTGATGTGTATAGACATTATGACCTAATTAACATTAATGACATGTATAGACCATTTGTATTGTCTATATATGTCATTGTCAATTAAAAATGTCAAAAATGTATAACAGTAATATTGAATATGACAATGATATATATAGACATTAAAACAAAGTGATAAAAAAACCATAGTACAGTGGTGTTATATATGTCATTGTCAATTAAAAATGTCAAAAATGTATAACAGTAATATTGAATATGACGATGATATATATAGACATTAAAACAGTGATAAAAAAACCATAGTACAGTGGTGCCTCGCAATTCGTCAGTAATCCGTCACTAAATTAATGTCGAATTGAGAAACTGTCGATTTGTGGGACAATATTTCCCATATAAGACTATGGAGAATAGATTAATTCGTTATCGGTCCCCATTCCACTCCCCTAACAGGTGAGGTGAGAGAGATACACTATATTATTTACTTTATTATTTGTGGTTTAACACACCAAATTACAAAATAACTATTTTATACATAACACACAATTTATTAGCCCTTAGATGTTGGAATGAAGTCTTCTATCAGACACCCTAGCACCCATAATCCTCTCTCTCTCTGTTGCAAAACGTTCCCACAATTGTCCTAGGAACGCTATACTCGAGTTACATTTTAACTGTTCTATTTTTCTTCACTTTATCTACAATTTTTTTCTTCGTCTCTTTGCTCAATTGAGTGTTCTTTTTTCGGAATTATTCTCCTTGTCAGTTCTCTTTGAACCTATCCTTACATTTTAATCAAAAAACTAATAATAATAACAAATTTTTTACTTTCTAAAAAATGTAGAATTGAAAATTAACACAAACAAAATGGGCAAGCACTAAAGTAGCCCTAAAAGAAACTGACAAATAGCAAATGACATCACACAATTCCATGCACATGCATGCGTCAACTGCAAAACTCAAATGTTGAATTGCGAGACAGTTGAAATGCGGGACGTCGAATTGCAAGGCACCACTGTATAAGTTCTTCATTCAGGCTTGTTTTATTCAGAAGAGATGCTGCTTTCTAAAAATATCAGCCAATTTCATTGGATAGCTAAGATTTCATATAAAAAGATTGTGTCTTTGGCAATCTTGTATACAAAACAGAAAGTTGTGAAAAAAACACACTTATAGTGTTAGAGAGCAGGAAACTTTGAGTGTCTAATACAAACTTCAATTTATACCATTGGTGAGAGTACAGGTTGTCCTCAACTTACAAACATTTGACTTATGATATTCTGATCTTATGATTGCCATTGTGATATTCTGAATTTAGCTATTTTCATAGCACATTGGCTAGAAATACTTTTTGTTTTATTAAAAATATTGAATTCAACCCAAATCTCTAAATTTACCACCTTAGGGATCCAGTTCAATTCCAAATGATTTAACACATTGGAGCCAAGGTTCAATTCTGGATTATTTTATAACCTTGAAGATCTAGTATCAAGTACAGATGATTATATCATCTTGAAGGATTCAGTATTCTATAGTCTATCATTATTATTTAAACTATTACATTTATGAGGCATTTTTGATTTATGATATTTTCAACTTATATTATCAAAATCTAACTCCATTATAAATTAAAGAAAATCTGTAATAGAAACAGTAATAGTTTTTTCAGACATACACTTTGGAATAGCCATAAGTTAAAGCATGCAGAGATTTTTTTCTCTTAAATTTTTTATTTGTGGTGTTTGATGGAGCATTTTATCATATCTGTATTATAATTTGTTCCAATGAAATGAGGAATCATTTTTAACTTCTTAGTTAAAAATTAGATTGTCATTTAGATTGAGCAGGTTGTCATTGATACATTCAATGAACCAATTAATTAATTGTGTAAATGAAATTATTTAAGTTATATTTAACTTTTTGAAAATTTTCTTTTCTTTTTTATTTACAGTCAATCAAATTAAACTTCATTCAACTTATTATTAATTCATCATTGGCATAACTTTGTGTAAATATAAAATATTTACACAAAGTTATGCCAATGATGAATTAATAATAAATCTTTTCTGAATTTACTATGAAATTTGTTTAAAATAATAAACTTTTAAATTAATACATATTAAATGAAAACTAACATAAAGTTGTATTGTTTTTTTTTTTCATAAAATTCATTTTCTTTTATTGATTAGTGGAACGACTCATTAAATATACAGGCTATGGCAATGCTGCAGGACTTCTGGCTAATCGTGGTCTAATGCATGGGAGACAAGGAAATACAAGAGATTATTCTAGTGATTCAGATGATAGTGACACAGAAGAATATCTCAGATATAAAGACAGGTACTGAAAATTGTATTCTATTCTTGAATAAATTGTGATCTTAATTTATAATCTAATATTTTAATAATTATTAGATAAATAGTAATTAGACCAGCAAAAATGCTGGGATCACTGCTTTTTCTGTTCATTCTCTCAATATCATGCTGTCTTTAAAATCTTAAACTTCATTTATTTTATTTTTTCTTAATATTTTAAAAATCTGTAGAGAACTTATAAAAATTTAAGTTATAATAAACTTTGTTGGAAGAAAATATGAAATTAGTTAAAACATAGTTATATTAAAAACTAACATATATTTAATTTAACTACCATTATATTTCAAAATACTTGATAAAATTTAGAATATGATTGAAATTTCTTTGAAAAATTTGCTTATAGTGAAACTGTGATTAATCAGCTTTTACTTTGACTGAAAATGAGATATTTCATTCTTATATTTTGAATTATTTATTAAAAGTAGATAAGGCACAAATCAATTTGGCCAATGCCGTGCACTCGGTCTTTATAATTCTCAGCTTTTGACAAGCTTATTGTCAAAAAATATATATATGCTTATCACAGCCAGAAAGTATTTTAAAATTATAAGATATAATACTTGTATACATCAATTTGGCCAATGCCGTGCACTCGGTCTTTATAATTCTCAGCTTTTGACAAGCTTATTATCAAAAAATATATATATGCTTATCACAACCAGAAAGTATTTTAAAATTATAAGATATAATACTTGTATAAAATAAAATTCATACAATAGTATAAGTTTTTAATTTTGTGTCTTTTTTGTTTTTTTTATATCTGCACATATATTCCATTTGTATTTGAGTTTTAGGAATCATAGCATGTATACTCTATTGATAACTGTGTGAAAATTTATTGATTAAGCATACTGTAGTTTATAAAAAAATTCAATAAGGAAATAGTATTATAAACATGCAAGTGTAATATGTGAGAATTCTCTTTACTAGAAAGAGAACAAATGTACAATTCTTGATGTCAAAAATATCAGAATACTAGATTCTGATATTTTTGACATCAAGAATTGTACATTTGTAAGGACAAGTATTGTAAACAAATTATAAATCAAATAAAATCAGAAGAGCATTTTTTGATTGAATTTCCAAAAACATTAGATGTATATAATAAATAAAATTTTATTAATTATCAAAATTAATTATACTATATTTACAATAAGAGAAAAAGAAACAAATCATGTTTAACCTGTTTGCCTTCATTGACATGATTAAATGCCAAGGAAGTAGAACAAAAAAATGATAAAAACAATAAAAGAATGATTTAAAAAAATTCAGTCCTGATTTTATTAATCCAGCATTTGCAAATCAGTTTTTATTTTGTATGTATTCATTGAAAATATATTCTTCTGATGGTGGTTCCTATTTTTTTTCAGTTGCTGAAATATATTTTTAATTTAGGTGTAAACATTGTTTATATTTGAACAGTTCAATAGAATTTGGATTTTTTTTATCCCAGCCTGTCAATTTTATAATCTAATCCAGTGTTTTTCAAACTTTTTTAATGTATTTCCCACTTTTAGAAAAAACTGAATGCTCAATGCCCCTCAGGAAACTCTCATTTATATTTTTTTTACAAAAATATGTAAGAAAATTAAACAGTAATGATGAAGTTGGATTATTTGTATATTAATAAAATTAACAGTAAATATCTTGAAACAAAACTTTCTCTTTTAAGTTCTCTTCGATATGTCAGTACTCTTTGGTACAGACAGATGACACAAAGAGACTCAGAAATATTTCATAGAACATGGGTTGAGTGCAGTGATATATGATACTCCATTTCCTGCAATCCTTGAAATGCAGACTTTCAGTCATAATTCATGTCATATAGATTTTGGGAATTTGAAGTTTATGCACTGAAAACTAGCTCATAGGGGAAACTAAAAAAAATAATGTTCTGATTGTTTTAAAATGAATGGTATTTGGGAAAGTAAAATAAGTTTCACTTCTGCAGTGTTTGGCATAAAATACAAGGTTTTTTTTAACATAGTTACTTGAAAAATCCTAATTATAAGACATTAAAATTAATTTACCAATTTTCTTTCAAGTTTCAGTTCTATAAAAACACTGTATATATAAGCTGAACAATAATTTAAAAAGTTTTTTATAATCATTCATTCAATTATTTCTTCTACTGCCCACCAATTTTTATATCACTCCCAATATCACTTGGAGCTTCAAATTCTCCCTTAGACTGCTCCAGTGGCCATTGGGGGGCATTATTGCCCACTTTGAGAAACACTAATCTAATCTATCAAAGTTATTCCAATTATGTAATTTGATTAAATGATATTTTTGAAATTTCAGAAAAAATTGAATTTTTCATAAAATGAGCTATAAAATCCTGAAAATTAAAAAATGTTGTAGATAATAAGAAAATATTGGTTAATTCTGTTAAAATAAACTAAAATATATCTTAATCATTCAATATTTGTTTCAATTTCACCAAAATTTAGGAGAAAATTGCAAAAAATGAAACATAAACATTCAAGCCATTTAAAGGGGCATGATACTTTCAAACTTTAGCCACGCTCTCTGGGAAATTACAGCCAAGCTTACTTTGCATGTGAATGTGAGGCATTGGATACAGTGCTACAATAAACCATCTACTGTCCAATTAGAGAAACAGAAAATATATTATAGCTATTTATGTATGAGATAAAACCATTTCATATATGTTAGGATTTTTTTGATATAAATAACAAAATTTATAAAAAGTGTTGCTAAAAATTTGTAAATGAAATAAAAACAAGTTAATAAATATAAAATATTAATAAAAATGACAATATTTCAATGAATTGAGTTAATTTTTTTTAATAATTCAGCAGAAATTATGTAACTTATGATTTTATTATAAATAATTTCTGAAAATTTTGGCTGAATTTTTTTATTCATAGTTCATTTTGTTCAGAGAACTTGTTGCTATCTAAAATTATCAATTATTTTATTGGATGGCTAAAATTTCATATAAAAAAAAATTTGTTTTCATCAGTCTCATATGTAACAAAAGGTTACAAAAATAAATAAATAAAATTCTAAAAAATTTCTCTAATATTAAAAATACTTCTTCTTACTTATCTATTTAAATCTCCTGATCTGATATTTTTTGTGTGAATATATGGCAGGAATATTATCAGAAATCATATGCAGTTGCATTTGAATCTGAAGGTCATTTTAGATACTCAAGTCCAAATTTCAGTTTTGACATTGTTCCTTACTTATTATTGAGAAGCTTCCATGAGGATTTAAATTTGGGCCTATCAGAAAATTAGTTGGTTTACAATCTAAATTATTTACATTAAATTTTCCTTGATTTCTTATAAAATAAAATAATATAAAATAAATGATGAGATTCCTTTTATAGAACCTCATAAATGCAATTTTTTTTGTCTGAGAGAAACTCCTTTATAGCTCTTCTTGTAATACTAATAACCTATAAAACTGGAGTGAAAATACCAATCATAAATGGAAAGTTGACAGTGACCAATCAAAGATTTATGATCATAAAAATGATACTGGACTGCATTGAACAACAGGCCTGTTCACTAATGAGAGAGAACTTTATATTGCATTTCCAAAACACTTATTGTAGGCTTTCCTCAACCAATGATAAATTATCAAATTGTTAATTCATTAATACTCTAAATTCAGTTTCTGAATATGAACAAATATTTTCAGAAAAATTATTCAAAATTTAGTTTGTTTACTAATCAATATCCAGTAATAAGTTTAATTATTAAATTCATACTTTATTAGTTCTGAATTTATGTACAAAAATGTGCTTTTTAATTGAATCTATATGTAATTTATTTGGTATTTAATTAATAAATATTTTCCATTTATAGAATTAATCCTGTATTAGGATGTTATGAAGAACCACGACCAAGTCCACTTGAAGGTATGTCAGAAGAGCAGAAAGAATTTGAAGCAATGCAACTTGTAAATATGATGAATAAATTGGCCAGGTATTAAAAATTTACACAATTTTAAAATTAGCTTTATATGTAATATAAACTATCATATAATTGATATATAAAATTTTAGATTTCATAAAAAAATTACACTGCTCTTTTGATAGGGTTAAAATTTAATTTATTAAAAGTCTCATGGTAATATTTTTAATCTTAGCTATTATCTCATTACTATAGTATACAGTAATTAAATATAATTATTCTATTCTCAAATGTATTATGGCATGAAAATTAAATTACATAAATTATTTTGAATTTAGAATTACTTTTTGTTCATAGATATCAGACTTTGTTGATAGACATTATGTAATAGTTAATCATTATACAGTATATGGGATATTGAATTTAGATAAATACAGTCAATTCTCATTATTCGTGTATTTGACTATTCATGAAAATTTATTTGTAATCACAAAATCGATTTTTGTGGAGCTTTTGTACTTATTCACAGACTCCTGCTGAGCAGTGAAATACTGTTACCAATGTAAATTCTCTCTCTAATAAAGGAAGTTGTTTGTTACCAAATCTCATTATCATTTTGCTGGAAAAGTCTCATTACCTAGCCTTGCTCACTCCACAGACTGAGGTAGACCAAAAGCCTCTTCATCTCATCTGAGGTTCCACAGAAGAATGTGACTATGCTTGAATGCAGCCTCAAATTTAAGTACCTAACTTCCTGTGCATTTGTTTCTCATTCAGAGATTTTAGAAGATTTGAGGTGCAAAGCGATGCAGATAAGCCTGATGCAGTTTTTCAATGCATTTCAGGAAGACAATGTGTCAACTGCCACATCAACTACCCATCAAAAATGTGATTTTCTTTACTACATAGTTAGTGTTTTAAAAAATTAAATAAAGATTACTATAATTATAATACTGTATACAGTATTGTACATTGCATATACTGTAATTATTTGTAAGTACTGTAATATACATTAAATAAGGAGTCTTTAAACAGAAAAACACACATAAAGAAGGACGAAAATGTTTGGAAGAAAGGTGTGCAGGAACCTAACTCCATATTCCCATAGGCACAATGGTTCAGTATTTGCGAAGAATTTACAGAACATAATTACTGCAAATAATAAGAATCAATTGTACATATATTATTAAAATAAAAATAATCATACATAAATAAATGTATATAAACATGGTATAAACTTATGAAATAAATAAATGGATTTATATAGGGTGATCAAAAGTCTCTATACTATACATAACACATCATCACAAATTGATATTGGAAACTAATTTTTATTTATTAGTAAAAAGAAAGGAAGATGGTTTGCAAATAAAATTAAGGAGAAAAAACTCGTTCAAGAAAAGATGAAAACAAGAACATTTTATGCTTATTTCTTTTTTTTTTTCATCAATATCAAGCGATTAAACAGGAAATGTTCAATATGCATAACATTTCCTGTAATATATTTAGCCACACATGCCCCCAATTACAACATATGTTCATAAACATGGTATATGTTAAGACATCACATATCTGAATGAATGCCTTCAGGTGCCATGTATTCTGAATCTTCTCCCAGTAGACTATCCCTTCAAATAGCTACTCAGAATGAAATCAAGATGGGTTAGGATTGGTGATTGCAGAAGCATCTCAACAGAACCACATTGTCCTATCTAAGAATATTGAAATTGATGGTCCAGTCACAGATGCATTATATAAACATAATGGGTCAGTGCTCCATTGTGTTGAAAATAAGTGGGAAAAATCACTGTCCTTATTTAACACCCTGGACATAATCATGTTTTCCAGCATTTGCCATTTCAGATACTTTCCCCTTTTAAATTTGCAATTAATGAATATGAAACTAATCAAGTTGTCACTCCAGATATTATACTATATCAATACTTTACTACTACCCTACATTTTTGTGTCCATCATTCAGTATGAATTGAAATTTCTCCATCAATAATACATACTGTCTGTTCACCATTCCATTGATGAAAAATGTAGCCTTGTTCAGAGAAGAGAATATCCTTCTCAAGGCAACATCATCCGCATCTTTCCCCTTAATCATTTCCAGAATTCCATTTTTCTATCAGGATTGTCGTCACTGAGGTATTTGAAACAGCTGGATCTTGTATGATGCCACTTGTTCTTGTGAAGAATCTACTGAATACTTTGTCAGCTGACACAAATTTCCAAGGATAGTCATCGCATACATTTCTTTGAACTCTTTGACATACCTGTAACATAGCTGTTGAGGTTTTATCATCTGTGGTAGTTCTGGGCCACCTGTTTTTTGATTGATCTTTACCAGATCCCATTTTCCAAAACCTATGACAGAGTTGGTCTTCACCACTCTGTCATAGGTTATACTGGTTTTGGGACCATGATAGGCCTTGAAGGCCTCAACAACATGGCAACAGCGACCTGAAGAAGCCAGCAGAATGATCTCAATCTGATATTCTTTACTTAAAGGCACCTCCGGAATTTACCTTCAACCAAAAAAAAAAAAATCATTATCTTATGCATGAAAGCTTTTGCACCATTCTGTAGTTATAAGCATATATATTTAGTATTATGTTAAAATTAGATGATGGTAATTTTTACAAAACTTCAAATTCTAGATTCTATTTTACTTTTTATAAATAAAAACATGATTATTATGAACCTTAATACATTTATTGATAAAAGATTTGAAAGTACTTTAAAAGTAACATTAACAAGATATTCTCAGATTTAAAAACATAATGTATATTCCAAAATATATCATTTTTTATCAGATGGATTCTTTTTTCATAAATTTTAAAATATAAATGGCAATATATAAATAAATAAATACCAAATTAATTTTTGTCAGATTGTAACAATATAAGTTATAGTGAAACTTGGTTATAATGAACATGGAAACAAGATCATGGTTATAACAGCAAATGCTAATTCCAAGTTTAGTATATATATATATATATGTTTACATATAAAAGTTTCTTTCTTATAATGAACAACTTCTCAAATACAATGAGCAAAATTGATTGCTATCTAAAGATTATGTCAAATAATTTTTGTCAGAATTGGTTATAAAATATCTGAATATTTTATAAATATCTTGAATTTGTTATTATATGTTGGATGCTTGCTGATCAAAATTTTGCAATCCAAGTTGAAAATCCAAATTTTGCAATAATATGCTTTCCATTTTGTGTGCATTTATCTGTTATTTTTATGTTGTTTCTTTTTTTATTATAGCATTAAACTTAGAAATAGGCATGTATTCTTTCTTCAAATTATCACACACAATTTTTTCATATTCCTATTAGAATATCATATTTTATAAATTATCTATTTGATTATCATATTTATTCACAAAATATTTTCCTTTATATAATTTTCTTCTTAATTTTCTCTCATTTAGAAAAGGAAATTAAAGAAAAAATTTGCGTAATTTATCTATCAATTTTTATTTAAGTGCATAGCTATTAGCAATATCAAAGAAATAGAAGAAAATTTTTCCTTATTTTGAGTTAACTAAATGAGTGAGCTTAACTAATGTGTAAATTTTTTTACAAGTGTCTTTATACACTGTTTTTTTATGAACTTAGACTAAACAGAGCAGACAATATAAATGATCTCTGTGAAATGAAATCAAAGTAATCTACAAACCTTCATTATGCAATATTTCTGGTTTTATTTAAAAATTATTATTATTATTTTTTTATAAAATTTCACGAAGTGGCCATCTTTATTTAATAATTATTTTAATTTGTAAATAGAAAAAAATGTGTGCTTCAGAATTTCCTAGAATTGATGAAGATGATGTATTTAAGAATATAATTTATTTTTAATAATATTAAGGTAAAAGTTTGCATTACAGTAAAAAATTTCGCTGAGATATTAGTTGAAACGTTAATGAAATTTTGAAAAATAAAATAACTAAACGAATGAAAACCATGTGTTTATATATATTAATTATAATACTTTTATGGATAATGATATTAATTTTTTTCCTTTACAAGAAACCGAGTAACAAGCACTTTAAATAGGTTACTATTTAGGACTATAATGTCTTTAGGAAAAAATACTCGTGGATTTTTTTGAAAGATATTCTTTTAATAACAACTTCATTATAAAGTGTCGGATGACATAAACGATGTAGTGCAGCAGACAAAAGAGATTATACTGACTTCAAATTGCAAGTAGCAAAGACGATCCCGAGGAGAAGCATCTCAGCTTTATCGATCCCCTCATACAATAGTGTTATTGATTACTGCTTATTAATCACGTACAGCTGCTACCTAATCCTTTTGCACCAAACTGTAGGGTACACTATTGAAGTGTGCCGAAACGGAAGTAATGTTTCACTGTTACCTTTAATTTAGAAATAAACAGGACAGTAACAAACAGAGCAGAAGTACCCACACCACACAACTGTTTCGATTTTCTAACATTAATTTACCAGTAGGAGGGAATGCGCATTCTAATTACACGACGTTACTCAAAACTTTTCTAAACTTTCATTGCTTAAAGATTATAGCAATTTCCATTCTCTCTCATCTTTCAAATGCAGAAAGCGTTAATGTCTTCTTGCATTTTATCACTCGATTTGTCATTTGATTTAACTGGCGAAGTTGGATTTAACATTCATTTAAAAGATTACAAACAAATAATTATTTCTTCGCAATTAAAGTTACAAAAAAATAAATAAATAATGTACATTCATTTAAAAGATTACAAACAAATAATTATTTCTTCGCAATTAAAGTTACAAAAAAAAAAAAATAAATAAATAATGCATAAATATGCTTTAATAGATAGTAAGTAACGTTTTAGCAATTTTCTTTTTTATAAAAGGTCTTTCAGATGAGTACAATATCTTTCATTGTGCGACAGTTTCAAATACGTTACATATACTGCATTGTATTAAAGTTTGTACCTCCGCCATATTGTAACAAAAGTACATAAAAATTTAAAAAGTAATAGTCTCATAGCTATGGTAGATAGGAATGATGGTTTAAAATTTTAATGTTCTGCAATGGTTTGTTGCTGAGATATTTTTCGAAAATTTTGACTGGCATGCAAGCAAAACAGAATGAGATTACTTGAAACAATTGAAAACAATATCTAAAATTCAAGTTATCATAATATCATATATGTGTAACAAACAGTTTTGCATATAGCGACGTTCTTACATTTCAAATGTCAACCATGCTTCTTCATAACGGCTGCCATATTGTAAAGAAACCACATAGCAACCAAAAAATTAGTAAGGACATATCATGTTAGTAGACAGATAACATGGAATAAACTACAGAAATTTGAATTCTTTCTGATGTTTAGTGTTCCATCTATCAAGATGTATTGATTATGGTCAGATAGTTAAATTGAATACATTTAGATAATTTTTACATAAAAAAGCCTCAAAATTAAAGAAAATTGAATTTTTTTAATTCCGAAAATATTTTATGATCGATCTTTAACAGTTAAAAATAAAAATAAATATTAAACATTATTTCATCGAATGTTAACCTCTGAAAGCATTAAGGTCGAGTCTCAAAACGACTGTAAATATGTGGATCAAAGTAATTTCTGCTTGATACACTTGCAGACAATGCAGAAACAGATCACCCATTACTTTATTTCGGTGCATCAGTGATAAGGTATTAGAGCCTCCAAGGGAATAAGTTAGTGACAAAATTACTTTTCCAATAGAAGTAACTGAATTTGGAAACAGAACGGGGGGAAGAAATATTACAATTCCTTCAGAAAAACCACAAATCTTTTGAACTGCTTTGTGAAACATTATGATTAGTTTAGATGATTATATTGAAACAATTATTTCGAATAAAAGTAATTTTTATTCGAAATAAAATAATATTGTTACTACTAACAAATATTACAAACCAATAATATTCAAGAACTTCTAAATATTATCCTCTTTTTTGCCTTTATTAAGATTATACATTAAAAAATATATACATGACTGATATTCTCGGATGGTTTCTGCATAAATTTAAGATTATATTAAAATAAAATAATTTAAAAAAATGGCAGAACATTAAGAAAATATCTTTAACTTCAGTAATATGAATTTTTGTTCTCCGTTTGTCATTTTATTGTTCAAGATAAGATAATAACAATAATAATGAGCCACATAAAAATTATTTAATTTTATTTTAAAATCAGTATTAAAGTTTTTATTCGAAGTCTGATGCGGTAAACATTACCGAGAAATTTAAATTGTTAATTTTGCTAAAATGATAAATTTTTGGCTTAAATTAGAATTTATGTAGTCGTACGCTCCGAACGTATCTGGTGAGGTGACAAACATTTTGGCCGGAGCTGTACATTTACCAGTGATTAGTAGACTTTGAAGTATATTCTTAATAAATAATAATTATCAAAGAAGCTCATGTATTTTGAGCTATTCCTTAATATCATCTCATGAGTATGTATTTGATCAAATAAGAGTCAAGTTTCAGCAATTCTAATCTCCATCTACAAGGGGAGAGTAAAAGACAATATGCAAAAATTATAGGGATATAAATTGGCAATGAGGCCGAGAAGATATTTGATAAGACTGTGATTGAGAAATTGAAGAGAGTGACTAATGGGAAAAATGAAATGTGTAGTATGATTGTTGAAAGAGTGGGATATATAAACTAGATTTTTTTCAATATATATGATTTTGGAGAAGTATCTTGTGAGGAAGACCATATTCTGTACATTTGTGACTCTTGAGAAGGCATATGACCAAGTGAATAGAACTATACTGTAGAATTTGCTAAGAGAGTATATAGTGTGAATAAATGGCTATTTGGGCTTGAGAGCGATTTTATGATAACAGTTATGCAACTATGAGAGTGATTGAGAAAGAAATATGGCAAGAATGTATAATGTCCATATGAATACATAGGTAAAGGAAATTGCTATGAATGAGTTAGATAAAATGAATAATGAGTGTGTGCTAATAATACTTTTCTCTTCTGAAAGTGAACGTGGTCTGAGATTTCATGATTGAATAAGACATGTGAGACAAGAGATTAGAGTAAATGTAAAAAGTATGAAACTACTGTTTGAAAGAGGAGTATGAGATTGAGCTGAATGAAGTAAGTCTAGAGCATTTGAATAAGTATGTACTTGGAATATGTTTCAGAGAAAAGGTTTCATTAATGGTAAAATTGTCAGAACAACAAATGCTGGATTGAAAATTTTGATGTACTTGAGATATTTTAGAAATAAGAATTTTTCAAAGAATGGTAGGATGGTTATGTATTAGTATGTGCTGATCCTGGGATTGATATATACAAATGAGACTAAGTATATTGTGAAAGGCATAAAAAGAATTTGAATGGAGATGAGATAAGTTGAGGAATATGACCGAAATGATGTAATTTGATTGTGTTTTCAAATTAAGTGTGAAATCAGTGGATTAAAAATGTATGTAGTCGAGGCAGCACTTAACCTGAATGCTGCTACTTCAAACCATAGTTTGATATGATCAAGGTTATTTACTCTGCCAGTTTGAACTATAGTTCCTTCAAGTTGGAATATTTTTCTTTTGACAATATTTATGGTCAATTTTTTAAAAGAATTTTTATTTTCTAAATTTTAAGAAAGAAAATTTTTTTCTGATATATTTTTTAATCAATGTCTATTAAAATTTAATTTTTAATAAATATACACTTAAAAATAAATTTTTCATTTTGTATAAATATTTGCTGTGGAATACACATAATAAAATAGAATAAATTAAAATTATTTTGATAAATGATATATTTTTTTTGGGAGAATGTATTTCTATTATATTAGGTTGCATATAATTAAAATAAGAAAAATTAATTTATGCCCAATAAAATTAAATATATTGGTTAATATCATATATAAAAAAATCAATAATAATGAATAAAAAATAAAATAAAAATAATAAAAGCATTTAAATTTATTCAAATATCTGTTAGGCCTAACATAAATCTGTTTGGCACTGAGGGATCAGTCAAGTGAGTAGTGTTTGACAGTCATTGGGTTAAATCAACTCTGAAGTGGTTTGAATATCTGAAATACTGATTGAAGTAAAATGATAAAGTAATTTGTATGCTAGGTGTGAATGATGAATGTGGAAGATAAAGGTTGATCAAAGAGTGAAATAAACAAATGATGGATATCTGAGGATATTGAAAATATGGATAAAAGGCATACTTGTATGAAGAAGTATGATGAAGAAAACTGGTATAGAGTATAAGGGTATGTAGCACTGACTTATCAATGGTGAAGTTTTCTTTCTCTCTATCTTAGTACTCCTCTTCCTCCCAGGAGAATATAAATATGTAAGTTGTAATTATTGTACAACACTCGCATGAATTAGTCTTACTAACAAGTAAGTCAAATTTGAATATATTATGAAAATTGATAACATATATGAAACATTATTTTAATTAATGATTTTGTAGATATATAAAAAATTATATATTAATTTTATATAAAATTAAATACAATTTGATGTTACATCTTTGAGAATCTTGACTTACAAGGAATGAATATGGTATTTTTCCATTAGCAAAATAATTAAATTAGTTTTGATATTTTCATATTTAAGAATTTTAGATTAAAATTATTATTTTGTTACTTATTTTGTTATTATCTTTCATTAGTAATATTGCTCAAATTAGTTTTGATATTTTCATATTTAAGAATTTTAGATTAAAATTATTATTTTGTTACTATCTTTCATTAGTAATATTGCTTACCAAGCATAATTGTAAATTTCATTTAATTTGTGAAAAAGTTTAAAAAAAAAACAAAATTGTTAACTTATTAATTGCATCATTCAATCAGAATTTTTTAACTGGGATGAATATTTGAAAATTTACTATACATTTTTATCATCTTAAATTTCTTTAAAGTATTATTTTAGATGAAATATTATCCTGTAGAATATTATTATTTAGGCTATACAGTACACTCAGATCCTTATTTGTATCAAGATGTATTATGTGAAAATATATACACTAAAAAAAAACTTGTGAATACACCCACCTTTGGACTGCCAATTGTGTACTATCCAAGCTGGTTCTTAGATAGCAGGAGTAGACTGTTGTCCAAGTTTACAAACCATTTATAAAATAATAATTTATTGTTAATGATATCTTCTCTTAATCATATGGGAAGACTGAGGAAATAGCTCTTTGTCAAATAGTTGTTTAGACTTAGTTCAGAAAGAAAAGAAGAGCAGAATTAATATTCATTCCCTAATGATGTCCTTAACCTAATGATTAAAATTAGAGGAGATAACTACAGGTTACAGTGTATAGAAAACCAAGTAGTGCTCTGTTGTATATCCCTATGATTTCTGAAGATAGATTTTTGTACAAGAGAGTTGTTTTTTCAACCCTCTTGAGAAGAGCCTATACTCACTGTTTTCTCTTTTCTTACAGAATTGAAGACATTGGTTTGATAATGGAAACTGATCAAGAATTGAACTGGCATAAATTTTATAAAGAGGTTACATAATAAGATGAAGAGGAGTTTGTGTAGAAATGGGAAGAGCTGGATGACTGTATCTGATAAGGATCAAATCATCTAGTTCTTTTTCTCTATTCACAAGACTTGATCTAGAAATGTGGATCAAGCTTTATGGGTAGAGAAATATGTCAAGAAAATCAGTGAGCTAACAAATTACACCTTAAGTTTTAAAGGAATGATAAGGATCAGTGTGATAATAAGGACAAAAGTGGAATTTGAGATTCCATTGAGGAACCATTCATTAATTAGGAAAGAGGTTTATATAGATTATATGCAAAACATCTTGGAAACAATGCTAAAAAAGTATAAGATGATCTTAAGTATGGGAAACTTATGATAGTGCTTAGTTGCATTCACTGGATGACATATCAATTGTTTATATAGATTATATGCAAAACATCTTGGAAACAATGCTAAAAAAGTATAAGATGATTTTAAGTATGGGAAACTTATGATAGTGCTTAGTTGCATTCACTGGACGACATATCAACTGCATTGGGAGAATGTGAGAATTATCTGCCCAAGTGTTAAGAATGGGTACAAGAACTTAATTGAGGTCTTGAAAATCATTAGAAAGAAAAAGAGCATGATAAATTTATGGAACTGGAAATGATCCCCAGTATGTGGAGATAGTTAAAGAAAAACAAATCTAGATAAAGGATACATTACAGACAGTTTTTGGACTTGTTTGACAGTTTTCATATAGGAGCAAAAGTTTATAATAACTATATAGTATTGTCCATTCCTTTTTTGTCTGTTTTTGTAAATTTTTTGTTTTTTGTTTGTAGTAATTTGTATTTCTGTGCTTTTAAACAAACTTGTATCTAATGAATTGAACTAATGATCTTATGAATTGTACTTTTAGACATGCAGGTGGCACTGGAAAGAATGCTTTCAGATGTGGTCTTAAATCCACATCTGAAAGCATTTATCCTTTAAATTTATTTATTTATTTTATAGAGTAGTCTCCTAGTCTTATGTAATAGGGTTAGTTTTATAGCAGAAGTTGAAGAAGGTGCCAAGTGCATTGAAAATATTTCTGAAAATAAAGTGTTTGACTGCTAAAGGGTTTATATATTTCTATTGTGTTTGTTTAAGCAGTCTTGGTGAATTTGTAATATAAAAAAAAAAAAACGTTTTAAAGAACTTTCATGAAGACAGCTTCTTGAAAGTTCTTTAAATATATATTTTTTTAATTTTATGAGACAATGTCAACCAGTCAACACAAGATTCATCCAAGTGCCATACTCTTTAAGTAACAAAAACAAAGAGAAGAAAAATGCTAAAGGATAGTAACAGTATAGCAATCCATCTGTTTTCAGTCTTTTGCACAATGAAAAAGATAAATATGATAAGAAGTTGCCAAATTGGAATCTATTCAATTCCTATCTATAATAACACTCCCCTTAGAGATATGGCTAGAAGCTTAGACCAAAGGTTTGCAGGATAATAAGAAATGGGAAGATTTGCATAATATTAGCAAAAGGATGTTATGAAAATGATATGTTAATTAACTGGGATAAAGCTACAGTGATTTAAGTCATGTAATAACCCAAAGTAAGCTAAAATGTCAAATACATTCACCATTCTGGAATGGGCAAGGTTTAGAAATGTGATTAACAACCTGATCATAAATACAGCTTCCAACTCATGGCTTTACTGTATCCAACATTCCTTATGAATTTGCAAAGGTTTGCAGGATAATAAGAAATGGGAAGATTTGCATAATATTAGCAAAAGGATGTAATGAAAATGATATGTTAATTAACTGGGATAAAGCTAAAGTGATTTAAGTCATGTAATAACCCAAAGCAAGCTAAAATGACAAACGCATTCACCATTCTGGAATGGGCAAGGTTTAGAAATGTGATTAACAACCTGATCATAAATACAGCTTCCAACTCATGGCTTTACTGTATCCAACATTCCTTATGAATTTGTAACTTTGGTTAATTCAGTTTTCTCTGTGTACTATTAAATATTTTTTGGCTTTTGTATAACAGATTTTTGAATTTTAAACTAATTTTCTTTGAACATAATTTTATAGAGATCTGTATATTCAAAAGTTACTTAATTGATCATAAAGTTTAAAATATTTTATCTAGTATATTTATTAATTGTAGATGAAGAAAGTTATTAATTAATCAAAAATGTTTCAACTTATGTTTTAAATGTGACCTGTTTTTACTGCTAATTATTGCTTAAATTTTTATACATATGTATCTTTTGAATCTGTATATTTCTTTAGGATGCAGAAAGTGAAATTTGGGGAGGTTACAGAGAGACTACTGTTTGCAAAAATCAGGAAATTGTAAATTCTGTCTCAAAGGGATAAAAAAGACAGAAGCTAAATTTCCTTGTTTAGCTTATGGGAAAAATTTTAAAAATTATTATTTCTCAATCATTTGAATACTTTATATGAAGAAAAATACCTTTTCATATATTGATTGAAAAAATTATAATCAAAAGAGTGTCAATAAATATAGTAGCCCTTAAATTTAGTTCATTCTGTTTTGATGAAAATCAAAATACAAGTGCTCTTCTACTTACAATGGGATCATGTTTTGATAATTCCATTGTAGATTGAAAAAATTGTAAATTGAAAATGACCAACAATGATAGTAATTTTAGTAGAATAATAGAGAGTGGAAGACTGAATCCTCCAAAATGGTAAAATTTATTGACTTTGATCCCAAATCCTCCAAGATAATAAAATCATTTAGAATTTAACCTGGTTCCAAGATGTAAAATCATTTGGAATTGAATCCCAATCCTTCAAAGTAATAAGTGATTGCTTTACTATATAGCCATTGGCTGATTATAAATTTTTAATAAAACAAAAAGTATTTCTAGCTAATATGCTGTGAAAATAGCCAAGTTCAGAATATTGTAAGGACATTTATAAGATCAAATTATCATAAGTCAAATGATTGTAAGTAGAGGGCCATTTGTATAGCAGTTTTGTGCAGTACACATTATTAATCTGATTATGATTTTTTCAAATTCAAAATGGTGGATCCAATATAGCAGGAATTTCAACAGCTGTTTTAATTTAATCTCATTTAGTTCTGTTATCCTGGATTCAACATCTGGAAAGGATATACCTTTCCATTCATAGGACCTGGAATCAAATTCAAATCAAATCCCTTGAAAAATATTTGGTCTGAATCCAGATTGTCAATGGGCATTGTCAATAATCTGCCTCCACTTATGTCAGCAACCTATGGCAGAGTTTCAATTCATTCACTAAGTAATCATCAGATTGAGAAATAGCATCATTTGTTGACAGAAAGATACAATGATCAAATTGCCATAAATATTCATATCACTTGAAAAGATATGACTCACTTCTGCTTATTGTAAACAGGCTGGTATATTAATATATTTATATATAATATACTGGTAATTTAGATTGTATATATAAAATTTAATAAGAGAAAAATTGTTTATTAAATTTAGTGTTAACATCAACAATATAACATGTTTTCAGATATTTGATTAATTATATTTCGACATTATTTAAAATTTTATAGATTAGAAACCAGTTATGGAAAGCATGCTCTATACTAATCACAGTCTATAACAGTTTACATTTTAGTCTATATTGTAATTTTTATTTTTGTAAATTATTTTAAATAATAATACAGGAGATTCAACTTACAATAATTTGTACTTATGTTAATAATTATTTATGAAGAAAATCTGTATTTACAATAGCCACCATTATTGATTTTGCAATAATGGTGACCAGATTGCCAATTAGCTGCAAGGTGGAAGTATTCTGTACTTCCACTCTGGTGTATTTATGTTTAATTCCAAATCCCATATCTCCAGATTTTTTCAAAAAGTCTGCCCATTCAACTCCATCTTTCACTTGACTGTTGATCCTTGTTATGATTGTAAGTGGTCTGTGATGAGCATTAAAATATATTGTAACTAGCTATTTCAATAAGAAGAAAAGTAGCATATAATTTTAATAGGAAAAAATGATGTCCATGCCAGAGTTCAATTCTTTTGTAGTCAGATGTTTTTCATTTCAATTAAATAATGTTTTCTGAAATGTCTGCAATGAAACTACATATAATAAAATAATTCACTTAGCTAGATCCAATCTTAGTCCATATACTTAAGAGGGAATTTGGATCCTATATCTTGGAAAATTTTCTTGATGGATCTAGCTAGAACCTCCTACAATCTAGCCTCTAATCTTCTGACTCTACACAGATGTGGGAAATTCATAGTTCGGCCTGGAATGGACTCTATTATGTAATAATCAGTCAAAGATTGAGAATTGATGTTATAAAGATAATTGATTATTTTTGTTAGAAATTTTGAGCATACGAATGTGACATTTATTTCATTTTTGTTTTTACCTAATATTTTTATTATTTTTATCTACCCAAATGTTGGTAGGCACAAGATATACATTTTAACAATAAACAACTTTAGTCAACATTACTGAACTGTATTACTTTTTAAAACTGTGTTGAATATTATGAGTTTTGATTGCAATGTTAGAAATGGAGACTGTTATTTTTAAAACTACCTAACACAGCACATTTTTAATTGTAGTACTTTCGGTTATTACATTAACCATCTTCAACAAAATTATTATATTACAATTGAATTCGTTTAAACTGTAAACATGCACAAATGTTCTAAAGACATAAATTATTATAATTATATATTATAAACAAAAAACGAAAGATTAATGAAGAAAAATAAATAATATACCAAATAATAAAATAAAAAATGAAAAACCCTTTTTTGATTTTTATTATCGAAAGTTTACTATTGGAGGGCAAAAATCCATGCAACTGGGGATCTATCAGAAGGTTATCATTGATTACATATTCAGTATCTATCCTTGAGATTATTTCCAAGGCTTCAGCCATGGTAGCTCTCTGTTCAAACAGACTGTTTTTACCATCTTTACTTGGTCCCAATCTATTAAGACATCATTTTCATAGCAAGTTCTAGCCAATGCTGTTGTCAAATTGTCATTAGCAATGTCTCTTTTATGTTCCTTCAGTGTTTTGGTTAGATTTCTTTTCGTTGCTCCTATTTATACTTTCCAACGGTTCTTTGTTATATTGTCAACTGGGATTTCATAAATGCCGGTTTTCATTTTGTTATGTGTCTTGTCTTTCTTGTGGCATATTAGCTGATATACGCAACAAGAAAAAATACATACAAGACATATAACATAAAATAAATGCTGATTTCCTAAGTAACAACACACAATAGTTAGACCATAATATTCCAAGAAACAACTCTGCAGAAAGTACTAGAGAAAAAGTAATTTTATCATATAGTTTAGCTAATTCTAAGGTAGTAAGAAACATAATTAAAAAGAAAAAAATGGGCAACAAGCTATACGAGACATCCCATTGTATATCAGCTAATATGCAACGAGAAAGACAAGACACTTAACAAAATGAAAAACGACATTTATGAAATCCGAGTTGACAATATAACAAAGAACTGTTGGGAAGTATACATAGGAGCAATGAAAAGAAATCTAACCAAAAGACTGAAGGAACATAAAAGAGACATTGCCAATGGCAATTTGACAACAGCATTGGCTAGAACTTACTATGAAAATGATGTCTTAATAGATTGGGATGAAGCAAAGGTGATAAAAACAGTCCGTTCGAATAGAGAGCTACCCATGGTTGAAACCTTGGAAATAATCTCAAGGATAGATACTGAATATGTAATCAATGATAACCTTATGATAGGCCCCGCAGCTGCATGGATATTTGCCCTCCAATAGCAAGCTTTCAATGAAAAACCCTTTTTTGATTTTTATTATTTTTTATTTTATTATTTGATATATTATTTATTTTTCTTCATTAATCTTTCTTTTTTTGTTTATAATATATAATTATAATACATTTATGTCTTTAGAACATTTGCGCATGTTTACAGTTTAAACGAGTTCGATTGTAATATAATAATTTCGTTGAAAATGGTTAATGTAATAACTGAAAGTACTACAATTAAAAATGTTTTTAGTGTATGACCAACTGCGTAATGTTCTGTGTTCGGTAGTTTTAAGTATATAGGATAAACACAGTATTAAAGAAGGAGACTGTTATATCTAACCTACATTTATAACATTGTGCCTATGAAAAATCATATTTTAAATTATAATGGATTCAAATTATGATTGAAATTTTTGATTGATCCCTGTTGTAAGTCAGGGATCCCTTTTATAACAATAAATTTTAAGTACAAGGAATCACAAGCACTTAAAACAAGAAAAAAAACACTATTTTATTATTAGATATATACTACATATATTAATAATAACCTCCGAAAGTTATTATTAGTATATGTAGTATATATCTAATAATAAAATAGTGTGTTTTTTCCTGTTTTAAGTGCTTGTGATTCCTTGTACTCCTAGAAGCAGCAAGAACTTGCTAGTTTATGATTAATAAATTTTAAACTATATTTTTGTAATATACTTTATAAAATCTAAATGATCCATATTAGGCAGTCTCAAAAAATATTTTTTTGGAGGTTACATTATATATTTTTTGGGGGGTTGTATTATTATACAGGCAAATCTCATTATTGTAGCAATCACCACTGCTATAAAGTGAATCACAACCTGTTTTCATTTGCTAATACATATAAAAGCCTAAAAACATATTTACACTATTATCTATTCCAGTGGTTCTTAACCTTTTCAAAGTCACGGAACACTTTTGAATGTAAAAAAATTTGCGGAACATTATATCTAACTAAGATCATAAAACAAACAACAAAAATATTCATGAACTGTATTTTACTAAAAATTATATATTACACATTAAATAACAGTAAAAAATCATTAATTAAAAAAACATATATTCTTAAGAACTGTAAATAACTCTTAGAAAATGGAACATTTTTAAATCAAGTTTAATGCAATGCCTGATCTAATTGTCTTTTGCAGATTTGAATAATGTCAGATCTAATATGTGATAAAGCTACCTTCATTTCTTCAACAATATTCTTAAGTCTTTCGTGTTTTTTAGTTGTGTTCATTAATGTTGAAAAGCCTAACTCACACAAATATGATGCCGAAAACTGTAGCAAAATCTGAATTGCTTTTATGGGAAGCCTGCTTAATAGTTTATTTGAAAATACAAATTGAATCTTATCTACATTATAAAATGCAACTGCATAGTACATTAAGGTCATTCAAGTAGGCCTCGCTTTCATAATTTTGCGGAACACCAGTTAAGAACCAGTGATCTAATCAGTGCATGACAGTGCTAGGCCTAAAAACTCTCTACCAAGATGGCCACATAGTAGATCATTCACTTGTCATCTTGGAGGTTCTGGGTTTAATTCTGAGTCTTATACTTTAAATTTTTCAGGAGAATTCTGGATCTGGTCTGTCTATATGTTAATTTATGTTTTATATACTTCTTCTAAGTATTATTTTGTGATTAGTTGCAGATATTTTCCTTTTGAGATATAAAATAAAAACATTGAATATAAAAAGTGAGATATGCCTGTATTAATTTTTCAGGAGAATTCTGGATCTGGTCTGTCTATATGTTAATTTATGTTTTATATACTACTTCTAAGTATTATTTTGTGATTAGTTGCAGATATTTTTCTTTTGAGATATAAAATAAAAACATTTAATATAAAAAGTGAGATATGCCTGTATCTTTTATTTAATAATTTGAGTTATGCCCAGCTAAATTGATTATAACTGTGTTTGATAAATTAGCATAGCAAAGATCTATACAATAATTAGTATAGACGTTATTTCTATTATTAACTCATTGTTTATTAAAAATTCAAGTGCAAAAGAAATAATTATTTAATACTCATGACATTGTCTTTCAGGGATGGTATTCTCCAACCTATGAAAGTTGGTGATGATGGAAAACCCCATCCAGTTGATCATGTCCTTGAGCTTCGAGAATGAATTATATAAGCATCGAATTTAAATTATTTATTCTGGCAAAGAATAAATTATATAATATTGCCAAAATTGCAGATTCTTTTAATATAAAGATTCTTTATAATGCATTTTGGTATAATCATGTCTGCATGATGAATTTATTTGCTTTAATGAATACAATGTATGGCATTATATGTGTATCTATTTTCTTATTCTCTTTTTTGTGCATTATATAACTATTTTTTATAATTTAAACAAAAATATAGTGATTTGTATTTTAAGTATTTGATGTGTTCATTTAATCGTGAAAGAAAACATTAAAAATTCTGAAAACTGTTTTGTAAAGTGTTGAAAAATAGTGTATGTGAATCTATTTTTATGTATTATATGATTATTATATTTATTATTATTTCATAAATATTGTAAGAGTATACATGATGAACCAAAAAATAAGGCATTTCTAACTATTTAGTAATAGTATCTATCTACATTATTTAGTTAAACAAAAGGTTTTTGTTGTATATTTTCATATATATATTTGCAAGAATCTACAAAATAAATACTTATAAAATTTTTATTATTTTATTTTTGTGAAAATTACAAAAATTTAAATAAAAGAAAAATATATAATGTATTTATATATAAATACTATATTATGTAATAGTTTTGTAATATAAAGTTTTATGTAATATTTTGAAGTCAAACTTTGGCAGTTTTGTGATCTATTATAATATGTAAAATTTATCATTTCAGAATTTACTTAAAAATACTGAAATTATAAATTTAATTATTATTGTATATTTATATTGTTCTTATTTAGAATTATGAAAAATAATAAATTTTATTGAATAAATTTAATTATTATTATTATTGTATATTTATATTGTTCTTATTTAGAATTATGAAAAATAATAAATTTTATTGATGGATATATCTCAATGTAATTTCATCAACAATTCTTTCATGTTGCTAATAAATTTATTCTGTATCATATAGTGAGTATGGCATATTTTATCATATACATAAACTTTTTTGAATCATGTTTTCCTCATTGTTGATAGAAAGAGGTAGTGTAATTTGTTTTGAATAGTAAATAAATAAAATTGAAAAGTCCTCGTAGAAATTTTTTACAGAAGCATTGCAATTAAATACATAATGCATATTGGTGTCAGTGTTGTAAAACTTTGTCTTTAAATAATTTTTTAATTTTCTTTATAAATTTTATTTAAATATGATATTTTCCATACTCTTATAAATTTAAAATTCATTACACAAATCAATTTTATTTACAGATTTATTATTAAAATAATATAGATAACCCTCAGTGTACAAAGGATATTGGGACTTTAAAAACTGTTTGTTAAATGAAAATTTGTAAATCATAAACCCACTTCCCATTAATTCCAATGTAAAAATTTTTTATTAGCTTTTCGATACAAAAAATGTTGCCATTCCAAAAACATTAGTATAAATATAATTATAGATACCAAAATACAATATACAGTGATACCTCAGTTCACAAACACAATCCGTTCCTTGACCTTGTTCGTGATCCGAATCAATTTTTCTCGTTGCAATTAATGTAAATCCAAATAATACGTTTTTTGTCCTATAAAAAAATTTCAACATGTTATGGCTTTATGTGTGGAAATAATACAGAAATAAAATTTTTAACATGTTATGGCTTTGTGTGTGGAAATAATACAGAAAGGAAATAAATATAACAGTAATATTAGAATAATACGTTTTTTATCCTAGAAAAAAAATTTTTAACATGTTATGGCTTATACGTTTTTGTCCTAGGAAAATTTTAACATGTTATGGCTTTGTGTGAATCCGAGTCAATTTTTCCCATTGCAATTAATGTAAATCCAAATAATACGTTTTTTCCCTAGAAAAAATTTTTAACATGTTATGGCTTTATGTGTGGAAATTATCCTAGAAAAAAATTTTAACATGTTATGGCTTTATGTGTGGAAATAATTCAAAAAGGAAATAAATATAACAGTAATATTAGAAGAAAGCATGTTTAATGAAAGGAAATAAATATAACAATAATATTAGAAGAAAGCATGTTTAACATCTCCTAGGAAAATTTTAACATGTTATGGCTTTATGTGTGGAAATAATACAGAGAGAAAATAAATATAACAGTAATATTAGAAGAAAGCATGTTTAACACCACCACCAAATAAATATAACAGTAATATTAGAAGAAAGCATGTTTAACACCACTTTTAACAGTAATATTAGAAGAAAGCATGTTTAATACCACCTTCACTAACACACAACAGTAATATTAGAAGAAAGCATGTTTAACATCACCTTCACTAACACTCCAGTAATATTAGAAAAAAGCATGTTTAACACCACCTTCACTAACACTTAAAGTAATATTAGAAGAAAGCATGTTTAACACCACCTTCACTAACACTTTAAATTTTTTGGAAGCCATAATAAGGGATAAATTTAACTATATAAAGAAGAAACCTATATATCAACGGTGAGCTGGGCGAACTAGGTTGCTGCTGGGGGCAGGCTTGTGCGCTGCAACTCACGTGCGCTCCATGCACTCCGTGCGTGTGTGTGTTCGTAAACCAAACCATCGTTCGTGAAGCAAAGCAAAATTTGTTCGCAAATGGTGTTCGTAGACCGATTTATTCGTGGACCGAGGTATCACTGTAGTTGTATTACGATATCTATATAATATATATATTATGGTATAGTTATAATTATTACTTATTTAGTCTGTTTCTTGTCATTGGATTTTGAATTTCAAATCTGCCAAGTGATCTTCAAATTTAAATATAATATAGCAATAAACACAGGTAATCATTGCAGTTTTATTTGTTAGTTAAAAATTTTTAAATTTTCCTCAGATATTACCATAAATTTATATGTAACTCTCAAAAAGTTTCATTCTGTTAAATTATTGGCAAAAATAAATTCAACTTTCTGGAAGTTAGTATTGATGTTTTTAATTCTATTTGCTAAAAATTAATTAATTGTAGATTTTATTATGATAATTATTTTAATAAAATTAAGTAAATTATTTTATATTTATTAACTTTAAATAAACAGGTGTATTGGTTATATTTAGCAAATTTCAATAGAACAAGAAAATACCATCATAGTTTAAATTTATGTACAGATAAAAAGTAGAGATTATACATCTGGAATAATGTATAATTATTGTTTTATGAAATTAAATAGTTTTATATAGTTGCAAAATCACTGAAAAATGCAGTAGATATTCATATATTGGTATATGCCAAGTACAGTAAAACCTGTCAAGTTGGACACCTCTCTATGTTGAACGACTTTTCCTGGAACTGGACAAAAGCCTATATTTTACTATATGTCCAAACCTCTAAATCTTGTATCTTGAACAACTGTTTGTAATAAGATGGAGACTTTTGGACTATTGATTGAAATAAAATCTTAAATTTTATTTAGGTTTAGAAGATTAACCAAACGAATTTCTGAAAGAGAAACATAGCATTGATTAGTCATACCTTGAGATAATTTGTGAAAGAAAAACTTATAACATTGATTAATCATGCCTTGAGATGGTTGTTAGATGACTTATAAATCCATGGTTTACTTATTACTGTAAATACAAACACTAAGCATTGAAAAAAATCAAATCAAAACTAGCTAAATTATAGCCAAAATATTTATTGTTGACTTATAAATCCATGGTTTACTTATTACTGTAAATACAAACACTGAGCATTGAAAAAAAACAAATCAAAACTAGCTAAATTATAGCCAAAATATTTTATTGCAATAAAATAAATATTTAGGCTATAATTGGCTAGTTTTGGTTTGGTTTATATATTACATTTTCTTTGAGAATTGTGTGCTGTTTCTTCTGTTGCTGTGATTAAGCTTTTTGTAGAGATTTTAAAAAGCAGTAAAAGAAAATTAAACAAACTGACATTAGATCAAAAGAAGCAAGTTGCTGATCATTTATTATTCTGGATACAATGAGATGGATTTATGTTGCATGCAATAAATTTCACAATTAACTATTCAGAAATGTTTTAAAAAAGCTGGGTTCTTTATAGATTTCAATGAGGAAGGAATGCAAGAGGTCAATAACTTTGATTTAGGAGAAGAACTGAGTGCTCTTACTGAGGTCTGTCGTCATAAAATTTTAAATAATGAGGAAGGAATGCAAGAGGTCAATAACTTTGATTTAGGAGAAGAACTGAGTGCTCTTAGTGAGGTCTGTCGTCATAAAATTTTAAATGAGGAATCTACAAATTTTGACAAGTCTTGTCCATCATGAATATGAAAATTGTACAGCCAGTGATTTAATTGAAAAGATTATATTCAGCTCAATTCATATAGAGACTTTATTGGAAGAGGAATCGAATGATCATAAAAAACATTTTTGGAATATGTAGAGGAATTTGAATGCTAAGCATTTTCTAATAATGAACCAGAGATTGTTGAAACTCTATTTGGCATAAGAAAAAATAAAATTGAATATGTGCAGATGAAATGTAAATTAAATATAAAAAAGGCAAACTCTACTTACAGACTTCTTTTCAAATAAATAATTCCTATGTTGAAAGCACTGAAAGACTGCAGTGTATATTTGAAATTTTTGAGTTTCATTTAAAATAATAAAGGCTTCCAATTTGATTTGAATAAAGGTTTGCATTGATACAAAAATTGATTGTTTAATATGTTTAGAAAAAATTTTGATTTTATGAATCTCTTTAGTTGGACACCTCTCTAAGTTGAACAGATTTTGAAGGAACCAAATATGTCCACCATTGAAAGGTTTCACTGTACCAGATTCAATATTGGATCTTCTAGTGAAAGCAGAAGTGAATTTTGTCTTAAAATTAATGATTAACACAGTAAATTTGATATAGCTGATATAATCAGTGAAGAAAATAAGCAAGAAAATCATTGATTTAAAAAAAAATTATAGTGGATAATTGATCAATGACAAAATAGTTTCTTTATATAAGCAAAAATTATCTTCACAATACCAAAAAATGGTATAGATTTATATTCTTCATTAAATTGAAAATTCATAAAATGAGGGATATCCATAACTACACAATTTTTTTTTTAAACAGTTACTTGAATGAGAAAAAATAGTGGATAATTGATCAATGACAAAATAGTTTCTTTATATAAGCAAAAATTATCTTCACAAAACCAAAAAATGGTATAGATTTATATTCTTCATTAAATTGAAAAATTCATAAACAGAGATATCCATAACTACACAATTTTTTTTTAAACAGTTATTTGAATGAGAAAAAAAACTGTATTGCATTATTTGTTCTGAAGTTTTTAAACAAATTATTATTTTTTTTTTGTAAATAAATTATTTTTAGTTTTCTAATTTTCTAGTTAAGAAAAAATAATATTTTTTGAGAAATGATTTAAATCAATAGTGAAGAACCTTTAATAGGACTGCAAGCAGACAAAAAAGTTTTATTACTAATAAAAAAAATTACATTATAAAAATAAATATAGATTTCTGAGATGAACTCTTATTTTTTAATAGTAAGATATTTAAAAATGATGCTAATTTGCTAAAAGAATAAACGTTTTATGAACAATTTTAATTTGACCAAATATCGTAAAAAATAGTAATTTAATGAATTATTTTTTAATATAAAATTTTAAAATTTTACTTCTTTATCAAAATAATTTTTTTTTTTAATTGTAAATAGCAATTATTTATTAGAAATTTTATAAATTGAAAAATTACATCAAACAGCATTAAAATTAAAATATTTTGAATTATTAGCCAAAATAATTTATTCCTGGTTTTATATTAAAAAAAAGCTATGAAATAATAAATAAATTATACATTACTTTTTAATTGCATAATTAATTCAGTTAAAACTAATTATGAATTATTAATAATGCTAAATTATTATATTAATAATTTAGCATTATTAATTATACATTGATATGAAGATGTTTACTTAGTTTATTATAATAAGGGATATACCAAATAAAACCTAAAGTTTTTATACTCAATGAAAAATTCAGAAGTAAATTCAGTTATAATATTTTTATTATTGTTGATTTTATCTATATCAAAAATTTTGAAGAGAAAGTAGTACTGTTTAATGCTGCTTTCTATAAATCGGTTACATACTATTTTAAGTTCAGTCGCAAATTATAATTAGCTTGATAGTTAATATAGATCCAAGAGAAATTTAAACCATTACATCTATGTAGTAGTAGTAGTAAACAGATGCTGATCTGCCTTCCAGCATCTGTTATTCAATCACCATTCCCATTTAAATACTTTTCCCTCTCCTAACATGTAATCATTCCAAGTTATAAACAAAAAATGAGAAGTAAAAAATAACATAACCAATATACAGGATTTTTATATATTTTATTATTAAATAAAAGAAAAACTTGCTATTTTTTTATGATGATAAACTAAAAAAATTGTTATATTTTTTTAATTATTATTTATTTAAATTAAATAAAAATTGAATCAAAATACGTTAATAAATGTATTAAACATATCTATTTAGAAAAGAGGCAAGATAATAGGGAATGGCCTTACTGAGCTATATACAAGTTTTTCATAATTTAATAAATATTATGTAGCCATATGAAATGAATTATTATGCCAATAATATGTTTTCTCGTAGTTTAAGAAGAAAAGTTTTCATTCTACAGCATTTATTTTTTACAGATTATACACACATTCATTAGATTCATTAATCTATAATCATAATTACCGGTATTTTTTTATTGCTATTTGCTGTCTGCAAACAAATTTCTATTTATCCGCATCCTAAAACTGGGAATTTGCAGGTATGTGACAAAATTAATAAAGATGCATTTTGTTTGAATACAGAAGTGGATGGCTGGCATTTTTATTCAATAAACTGAAGAACTGCTTTCATATACTAAGTTTGATGATGAGGAATAACTTATGACTGCAGTGAAATATAATTACCATATTTTACCATGGAAATATACACTTATTTTAAGGTGGAAAAAGAACAGTTGAATGTAACTATATAGAAAAATACTATTTTATTTTTAAAGGGCATCTATTTTAATTCATTTTGGATTGATAGAATTTATTTTTTAGTAGATTCTATTGCTGCTATTACTATTACTATTATTATTTTTATTATATAAGTAATGCTCTTAATATTAGTTTTTTAAAATTGTCATATAGTAATGGAAATTTGTAGATTTTATCAGAACTGAAAAAATTTTTTATATTAAAATTTCTGTATTTTATTATATATTTATAATTCTTGTAAAGTTTTCATTCCATAAAATTGTTATCGAAAGGGATTTTACAAGATGATTAAAATTTGAAACAGTAGTTTGTAAGCTGCTTTTCTTTAGATGATGATGATGATGATAGAATTGAACTTTTGCCAATCAGCTAATGATTTATTTTGCACACACATTTATACTTGTCATTTTTTGATTTGCTTTGAACTATATATTATATCTTGAAAATCTTCAAATTATATGGATCATGACCATGTATATTTAGACAAAAATAAATTATTTTCTTCTAATTGAAATTTTAATATTTTTTGAAAATTAGCAGATAAATAATTAAATTATAATTTTTTCCAGCAATACATCTATTTTATTTCTAGGCAGAAATTTATTATTATTATTATTATAGCAAAGTCTTGTGTAGGATTAAAATCTGCCATTATAGATAGCAGCAAAAAGAAAATAGAAATTTGAATGTTGTGCAGTGGAATGGTTTCTCTTTAAAGTTGAATAGAATTATTAAAAAGTAAAAACAATGAATCAGAACTTAATTACTTAAAAATAAAACATTTTTAATAACTGATAATATTAAAAATAGTAATAATAAAAACTTCTTTACATTCTTATTCAACCATTAACTGATTATTGGTATTTTCTGAAACTTTTGAGTTAATGATATTAATTAATTTATTCTCTGATCATTAAAACATTTTAATTAGTTAAATTATCAGCAGAGTATTCTCATTAATATTGAAAATATGTAATTATTTAAAGTATTTTAAACTTATTTTTATATTTTAATAAAGTATTTGAAAAGATTTTTAGATACTTTATCAAAATATTTTAGAATTTAGCATTATCAGACAAAAATTACAAAAAAAAAATATTCACTTTTTGTTACCAAATCGAGAATAATCAGTTATAATTAGTAATATAAAAAAAATTTAGAAAGTTATTTAATAATTTCTTATAGGTTGTCTTCAGTTTATTGATTGGGAATTAAACTAAATGGTAAAAGAAAAAGCTCCATGGCAATTTACAAGGAGCGATATTCAATAGAGAGCGTATTACCCTCGTTAATTTCCTATTTCAAGTCAGTCTTGAATATTTAGAATGTATAAGCCAGAAAGAACAACATGCCAGAATGATTTATTAGTTTTCTAGACACCATTAAGGACTATCTACCATTGATTTACCAACAATGACTCGGATCGGTATATCGACAACTAGAGGTTTTCGGAGGCAAACCACGTCTTTTAAGGGGGGGAAAATAGAAAAACTCGATCAAAATTTTATGGAATTCTCTGACAAATCCTAATTTAAGTTTGATTGAAAATACGAGGCTTGTCTTGACGGGAATGACAAACTGGATATAGTCATACAGACAGAAAGACGTACATTCTCGATGACAGTAGAAATCAATCTTCAGATCGATCGTCTTTTCTTCCTGTTTTCTGAAAATTAACGTTTGTTTTTTTTTAAGTTAATTAATGTTGGTCTTTTTTTACAATACAAATCTTGTAAATTGAATGCGTAGTTTTTATTAAATATTGATGTATATATAAATGGTATAATGAAATATAACTTATTTTAATTATTAATTAATTATATTTTTTATTTGTTCAGTTGGCAACACGAATATTTGGTCGCCATGTTCTTTGCTTTTTTTGAAATAGAATAAACTTTTCCTTTACTCTCTAATGTTTTTATTAATATATATATCAATCTGTAGATGTGGGAAGACTTCGACGTCACCACATATATATATTTTATCTGGAATGGAGGAATTTTCCAGGTTGTTATGCGCTTCTGCCTAATCTGCGTTAAACAATATAGATTTTTATCTCCAATTTTAAGGTTATAAAAATCTAAAACCCGTTCGATGTCGAAAAGGTTAAGCTGTTGTGCGATAAAATTATATATTTAATTAATTCGAAAACCCGCAAAGGAACGGAAACAATTACATTTTTGTTTTGAAGGATGATAATTTAATTTTATACGATGGAAAATCGTTTTAAGCAAACCGAATTATATGCGGCATCACGTTAAATGACGACTTAGATTATTGAATTTCGTATAATTTCTGACGGAAGTTTTGCTTTTCTTTTTAGAAAAACAAAAAAAAATCTGTTTAATGGAGCGAAACTTTTATTTTTCCCCATCGTCCTCTTTTTACTACAAATCTATCTAACCGTACAAAATTATCTTTAAGATAATTAATCTGTTCGTATAATTGCATTCGGAATCATTTTTAAATATACAATTGCAGCAGTTTTTTTTATTACTTCATTCACAAAACTTTAAAAATGATTTCCTCAAACAGAAAAATGATCGTTTAAAAATAAACATTTGTATTCTTCCGACATTCACACTAATAGACAAAAAAAATTCTTTAAGCAGATCTGATAATTTTGCCAAAAAGGAAATTCTTCCATAGAAATGCAGTTACTATCAGGGAAACGTTTTGTTTGTTTTAATTGTAACATCCATAATGAAAGATGTGCGAAACAAATGGATTGTGTCGACTGGCTATTGTGATTTCCTCTCTCTATCCGCTAGCAAAACAGCTTATTCCATTTGTTACACGTCTTCTCCAAATTAATTTATCGTCTATTGTTGCTGTAACGAGACATATTCGCCAAGTTTATTAATGGATATTTTGTCTTTTGTTCCGGAATGCTAAGTGTCAAAAAAAAGAAATTTAATTTTTGTTCTCTAAGTCAATAGATTTATCCTCCATCGAACATCATCATGACTGTACCACACAAAAGTATTCTTCCAGTTTCAAGTTTGGGTAAATCCCAGAAGTCGTTATATCCTAGATTTTATCCTCTAATAATTTCTCTAGTTGAATCGATTGCCTCTTCTGACACTTCCTCTTCCTGCCAAGTTTTAGTTATATTCCCTTTTTTTTATATAGAATATATGCTTATCTATTGATTTAAAGAGACTAAAAACAATTACTACTTCGTGCATAAAATTTTTTACGTTGTTTCTTCGAAACTTTTAAGATCTTTATAACAGATTTTCATTAAAAATAACATTAAGATTCTTACCAAAATGTGGATTCTTATAAAGACGTTTACTTTAGTTTCCAAAAATTGGCGAAATTTTTCTTTTTTTATTAGTTTTGCTTCGTTCCAGCTGATGCCACAAGCTCTAACTTATTCCTTATTTTCTTTCGTTGTCACCGGGTGTTGGTTGTTCTTGTTTATCCTAAAAGACATTTTCACTTGTTGTTCTCACGAAAATAAATCTTGATTTCCTCTCACATCGATACATGTCATCATTCTTCAGCTTTCGAACGAGACGATTGATAACATGTTTAATTTAATGTTAAAAAAAGCACTAAAACTAGTTTCGATTAAAGTTCAATGAAGTAAAAATCACCTATTTAGTTTTATGTCGAAAAAAACATTAAAATCTAATATATATACACTTATATACAAGTACGTGTTGTTTCTATAAAAATAATTTATGATCTTTTTGTGGGCGATCATAAAACATCATTCATAGAATAACAGGAAAGTGGAGAGAAAGTTAGGTGATCATCATAAAATGATGCTGAAAATATTATATATATATAAATATATATATATATATATATAAAGTAATTTTATGTTGTTTTAAGTTTTTAGAAATTTTTTTTTATTCCTCTTTCGAGCTTTAAATTCAATAACGTCAGCAAAGTAAACATGATATGCCAACCTTGAGCGTGAAAGATATCCTTCTCGAGTCTGAAAGATATCGCTCTTGAGCCTGGTGGACATCATTCTTTCTGCTTTCTAGCTATATATATATACAGTATATATATTTTAGAATATTTAATAAGAGTTTTCGTGCTTTCAATAATTAAATATAAAACTTTAAAATATATATATATGTGTGACGTCGATATTTTCCCACATCTACGGAGTGCTAATTATATTAATAACACATCAGAAAAATAAATAAAACCTTATGACATCTCAAAACCAAAGAACATGGCGGCCAACAACTCGTGTTGCCAACTGAATAAAAATAATTAATAATTAAAACAAAAGATATTTCATTATACCACACACACACACACACATATATATATATAGATGTCGTGGGAATTATTTAAATTTTCTCGTTATTATTTTTTAGTTTCGGAATTATTCTAGAGACGTGGACGGAATTTATAACTAAGGTTTTAGGTTACAGTAATAACTATTTTAATAGAATCGATATATCTTTTAAATTATCCCATTCTAGAGATGCATCTCTGAAGAAAGTAATTGGAATTCAGAGAGAGTAAGAAAAGTATATACATTCGAGTTAGTTGTTCTGGAAATTTCTTGTAAATGATGTTTAATCAGTTCCACATTCGTTCACCAAACCGGACTCATGACTAATTAATGAGACTAGTAAACGATGTGTCATTATCGAACCTGTTACTGAGATAACGATCGAAATACAGGTATTAAAGCTTCATTCGGGTATTATTTTACCGTAAGAATAGCTAAATCAGCAATTTTTCAGTAAAAGAAAACTGGGATAACAAGAAAATAATTAGATTCGTATACAGAAACCAAACCATAAAATATTCTGGATAGACTGTAATAATCAGGATTCTTTCTGTTTTCCTCTCTTTATGCGGGCAAATGACAGAGGCAGGCATTTTCTATCAGGAAAAATGACAACGGATAAGAGGCAATTTAATACTGAGAGGAAGATATTCACTTCATTGTACGAGAGGAAAAATGACAATGATAACGACGTTCATCGAGTTTTATCTTAACTTTCATCGTTAGATTTAACACCAAGTGCCTTTCTCTTAATTTCTGTCGATAAATGATTACTAATGGACTGATTTTCTTTCTTTTTTTTTAAAGTTGTAATCTAACTAGCTATCTACTTAATACTTTTAACAAATAGAACTTGTTGGTATCGATTTGACAGAAATCCGTTAATTTTCTTCGCAGTTAAACTTTCTCAATAAAAAGAAAGAATAATGAAAATGATATAGATCTAGAAGAAGAAAAAAAAGTAAACAAGATTCTAGAAAAAAAAAAAAATGCAACTTTTACAATGTTCTTGATGAATTTTAAGATGAATTGTGGTTCTTGGTGAAGCTCGAGGTGATTGATTGGTTAAATTTATTTGGGAATTTTTTAAAATTAATTATTAAAAACAAAAAAAAAGCTTTCTAGAAATTGAATTTTGCCTGCAAGACAGAGAAAAAAAAAATTTTTTTTTAATTTTATTAAAAGAAAATTTGTAGATAATTAATTTAGTTTAAAAATTTGTTAATTTTATTAAAATTTTCTACCGATATTATATATATATATGAATATTAAATTAAGCCATGGCGAAATAATATTTTCTTGCTGTTTTTGGTTAACCATAAAGACGTTGACTTCTATACATTTTTTTTTTTTCCTTCCACTGATCGATGCAAAGAATGAAGCTTCAATGCATACGTTTTTAACTAGCCTGTGTGTGTCTAAATTATTAATATTGCAAGTATTGTCACTGAATAAATTGATTTAATTTTTTTATTTATTATTTTTCCTCTCGATCCCTCTTATTTTTGTATTTTTGGTGCGATAAATGCTGTAGAGTTTCATCAAATTTAGTTATTAGTACTAATATAGCTGAGGCTGCAATATTGAAGTTAGCTGGACATGTGTCTATGAAGTGTGCCGACATCATTAAAACCTAATTACACGACATTTCTGACAACTCGGTGACATCTTCATGCTTATAGCTTCGTTCTATATATATATATATATATATATGTTAACATTATAATTAATTCGGGTCGAATTACGAATAAAGGATAAAATTTTATCCTTACAGAAAGAAAGGGGAAAAAAAGAGAGAGACTATTAAAGTTTCAGAATGAAATTTAACACGACGAAAGATTGCACAATAGGAAGGTGGAAACACAAAAAAGAAGGCATTAATCCGAGCATTCTTTAGCTTCCTACTTATTGTCTGACTTTGTATTGAATCCTGAATTGCGGATCTTCGAATAAAAGAATAAGTTTAGAATTGACTGGATATACAGAAAAGCGGCTTTAATCTCTCTTCCATAGATAAATATTAAAAAAAATAGTATTAAACGAACCATGGACTTTATTACTATTTTTAATAATAAAGATTCTAATTTTATATTTTTGGATTGAAGAGATGTTTTAGTCCATTAAGAGTTTTTAAGGCGACGATCTTTTTGGTGTTGTTTCACTTCATTTGATGCAGCAGTAGATCAATATTAGCTGTGATTCAGTTGCACATTTTACGAGATCTTGTCTTTACTGAAGATTGCAGGATTACAAGACGACGAACCAACAGGTCGTAATTCTCCTTTTTTATGGACCATTAAACCAACTCTATCCAGGAATAATCTATGTCCTTGCACATCTCCAGATCTAGTTTTTCAGAATACAGGTTTATTCTCCGGATGCTATATAATTCTGGAATCGGTAGAAAGTTTGCCGGATTCCATCATGGATTGTTTGGATCAGAAAGGAAATTTATACGTTTAATGTATTGGTATCCTTATTTCTGAAGGTCAGATGCGAGTGTTCTCGTAAAAATATTTCCTCTGACGAGTTAATCAGTTGAATAAACATAAAGTCTGAACGAAATTTATGCAAGTTTTGAATATCTACTGCTGGCATCATGGTTAAATAATCTGTATAGCCATATATTAACGATTCACATCATTTTTGAGGACGAAATTGCAGTTTTGAACTCCATTTTGGATCACCAAATTATATCTAAATATTTAAATCGAGCGTATATATTAATAATAAACAGTATTTAACGTTTATTCTATGTTGTAAAGACAATTTTTAACTATTTTTCTTTTTTCCGCGTACAAATCTAATTTTGATCGTTTTGGCGAAACAGAATTTTAACAAAAATAAACAAAAAAAAAAAAATCTTTCAAACTTTTAAAACCACTTTAGAACAAAATAATTCAGAAAATTTTTATATGTAAATTCAAAAACAACCGAATATAAATCTCTTTTCAATAAGAAAAAAAGCACAAATAAGAAATTTTGGCACAAACTTTTAGGTAAAGAAACATCCAGCACTTGTATATATTGTAAAACGTGTTCAACAAGTTAAATTCCGTACCGAAAAATAGACAGTTCTGAAGAATATATAAAATATGAATATATATATATATATATATAAAACTACTCTGCAAGTTTGGAAAAATAAGATTTTATTTCGTACAAACTTGCATAAATTTTTCGATGAACCATAAACACTTCAATATTATTAGTTTGGATGTTAAACTTGATTATCTCGTTCGACTGAATGATGTTCAGTTAATATATAAAAGGTTAAAGAATCCATCCTATTTTGCACTTCTTATGAATTTAATGCAAAAAAAAATTTAAATAAGGGATAAATTATGCATTCCAATCTAGAAAAGTGTGTTATGAAAACAAAATATAACCGAAAACAAACTTAGAAATAAATAAATAAAAAGTGCGAGTTTCATCTGAAGATTAAATTTTCGAGTATGTTTATTTTACGAAATTGATATTATTTTTAATAATTTTTTTTGTAATTATTGCTGATTATAATATTCGTCAAAAAATGATGATGATATGACCATAATGATTTTTTTTTTCTATTAAATTTATATTAAAATTCCCGTTAACCATCCGAACGTTTCGGTCAGAAGGAAAGAATATATACAATACCCACCTTTCAAAATGTTATAAATTGTTGGTGGCTTGACCAACTACTTCCATTGTCAACTGCAGAACTTCTCTATCGTCAAAAGATTAATAACTTCTTCTCAAACGTTTCTTAACTCGTTTTAAGAAGTCGTTGCCGAGGAAAATGGAAAAAAAAAGCAGCAATAGAGAAGTTAGCAAAAATCCGAAAGAAATTTATCTACCGGTTAGCGATTTCTTATTAAATCAATAGTTTTGTTAGGAATATAAACGTACTTTTAATAAAATTTGTTGAATGATACATAAATAAGTCTACATATATATATGTGGTATAATGGAATATAATTATTTTAATTATTAATTAAAATTTAATATAATTATTAATTAATTTATACTTTATTTTTTGTTCAATTGGCAACACGGGTTGTCGGCCGCCATGTTCTTTGGTTTTGAAATGTAATAAAAGTTTTCGTTTACACGATGATGTGTTATTAATATAATTAGCACTCCGTAGATGTGGGAAAACTTTGATGTCACCCTACACACATATATATAGAAAAGAAAAAAAAAATTGTTAACAGCAGAAATTATTAAATTTAATTCGTCATAACGCGTATGTCATCCGCCATTGGAGAAAACAATTTTGTAAGTTTTGGTAATGATGTTTTTATTTAACACATCCTTAATTGCCTTTAAATGTTTTATTCTTTATATAACATAAATTTTGTCAACAACTTTCTAATTGGATTCTTTTAACTAGAATATTTTTCTCTTCTTCTTTTCGATTTTTATCGATTGCTCTCGGAAGTAATTTTAAAATTCCGTAAGCCCGAAGCTCATAATTATCATAAATAAATTTATACAAGCTATTACATAAATTACGCAAGAAATTGTTTAATTTTAAACGAATTTATCATTTTTATTGAAGAGAATTTTAAGTTAAAAAGAAAAAAAGCAAAAAAAAAATTTTTTTCTGTGCAAGAAGTATCGATAGAATTATTTAATTTATTCTCGAAAAATGTCAAACATGAACGATTGTTTTATTTTTCGTTATAAAATTTTTCGATAGTGGCTATCAGAGGGGGCAAGAAGGGCGGCTGCCCCGGGCCTCATAATTTTGGGGGCCTCAATTTATAACTCAATACGTTAGAAAAAAAATATATACAGTATTTTGTATATTGGTACAATGTCGCCTTACCGAAGCACGGCGAAAGTTGGTACACATCGAAAGGGGGGCCGAAACATGCAAAAAATCCCTAGTGAACCAAGGGTCAAAG